>PVJS01041476.1:0-17948 GCA_004027185.1 Glis glis
GCGCGCTCTCTCTCTCTCTCTCTCTTTCCCTGTCTCTCTCACTCTCTCTACCTAGTGAGGCCCTCTGCAACTTCGTGAGACCCGGTTTCAAAATAAAGTATAAAAAATAGGGCCGGGGGTGTAGCGCGGAGGTAGAACGCCCCTAGGTTCAATCCCCGGTACCGCAAAAAAAAAAAAGAAATAATTATGGTTTATTCAAACAATTAAATACTATACAACAATGAAAATGAGACCACCAGAATATGCAATATAATGGATAAGTTTCTTAGTCTGTTTGAGATAATATAGAAAAATACTATAAACTAAGTATCCTATAAACAAAACAAATATGTTTCTCATATTTCTCAAGAAAATATGTTTCTCATAGTTCTGGAGGCTGGGAAGTCCAAGAGCAAGGTGTTGGCAGACGCAACTCAGTGTCTGGTAAGGCCCTGCTTCCTGGTTTAGAGATGGAGCCTTCCAGCTGTTTCTTCACATGGTGGAGGTTCCAAGAGTTCCCCGAGGCTCCTTCTAAGAGCAGGAATCCCATTCATCACCTCCCAAAGGCCCCACCTCCTGCTACCATCACCTTGGGAGTTAGGATGTCGGAATACGAATTTGCGGGGGGGGGGGCACAAACATTCAGACCATGGCAATGAATATCACAGAAATAACGCTGAGTGAAAGAAGACAAACACAAAAGATGTATGCTATGTGACTCCACTTACACAAAGTTCAAATACAGGTAAAGCTCATCAAAGCAAGCAGAAGTCAAGAGAGCAGTCACTCTGGGGGCATCCATACTGCCTGCAAGAGGCACAGGGGAGGAATCTAGTCAGTAGTAATATTCTGGTTCTCTATCTGAGTGCTGGTTACATAGGTGTTTGCTTTGAGAATATTTGAGTTTTATTTTTCTCTGTGCATTTTGTGTTTCGATAAAAAAATATATGTGCATAAAAAGCAACCATGGATATAAAATTAATGGTGGGAAATATTCACTGCATATTATTTAGCTAGGAACCTAAAAGTCTTTTTTGTTAACACAACTTGATAAACATATTACTGTGCACTGACAGAGAACATAGAAAGCAATAGGACTATGTTAAGGTGTTGGCGTTAATAGCTGTAGTATTTCTTTTTGAACTTCTCTTAATGCTGATAGAACATTACATAATAAATAGCAGAAAGGAAAAAGCACCATGTTCTGCAGAAGATTCCTCCACCTGGCTTCTTCACCACACTCTTCCCCAAAACTCCAGGAGTCTGGTAGCTGGCACGTGTACCCTGCAAAGACCTAATTGCTCAATAAACCAGTTTTGCTTAGAGCTGCACAATTACACTTCTATCATCAATATTGTTTCCAGATCATATAAAATATAGGGACCATTCCCTTTCAGATTATTCAAATGACAGTGACATCTAAGGCTTAAGAGTTGAAGGCCAATAATTCCTTCTTTGGCACGAAGTCTGAAAACAGAATGGCTACCTGCATGCTCACATGTACACAGAATACAACAGTTTTCATTATTCATGGAGTAATGTGGCACTTTCACAGAAGAAGCAAAATCTGTAATCAGATTATGGAAGGTTTTGACCTCTAACATTTCTGGAGAGAGGTACATCATCCAATTCCAATGTCTAAGCTGAAAATGAAAAGTAATGTCCTTTCAAATTCCCAGTATGAGGACATAAAGCAATCATCAGAACACCACGTGGCAATTTGGTAACATAACAGTAACACATAGGAAGAGTAGGTAAATCCTCCAGTCTCCACTGAAATTGAATATTCATGGCATTTTAGAGCATGCCAAGGAGGACATGTTCTCATCCCCTTTTTATTTTCTGTCACTTGTTTTAATTCATTTTCAGAGAAAGGAGAGTTCACACTGGCTGAAACCAAGCAAGACATTATCCTAAATATAGGGACACCATGTGATGTTCCTTTCCTTTTTCTGTCCCTTGTTCTAAGTGTACCTAGTCATAAATATCATACATAAAGGTGTCCTCAATAAATTTACCTTCATCCCACTCCACTCCTGTTGTGCCGTCCACTTGGCTCCTCTTCTATTATGGTAGCAAGTAAAAGAAACCTACTAAACTATTTTAACTGAATTGAGGATTAATCAGTAGACTATAGAGATGTGCCGCAGAAAGCAAGGGCAGGAAGTTCATTTCAACTTTAAGAAAAAGTGGATTTCATTACAGGAGAGTCTAGGCCAGGGGCTCAGCCTTTCTTTCTATATTCTTCATATCTGCTTTGCCCCACCCATGCCAGTCTTTCTCTTCTCTTGTCCTTCTTCTCGTTCTCTCCTTCTTCCCTCTTCCATTTCTTCCCCCATATTCATTCTCTCCTCTCTCTCTCTCCCTCCCTCCCTTCTTCTCTTTGTCTCTCTTACACATACACACACACACACACACACACACACACACACACACACACACACACAAACGCTCTTTGGAATGGCATACATACTAACCACATATAGCTGTAAATATGAAGCTAAAGCCTCCACTTCCACTTCCTATTTGTAGCTAATTACCTATAAGCCCTGAATCTCAATTCTAAACTAATGATAAAGAGGGACTTCAGATAATGGAGGAGAAACTCCGGTGGAACCAGGGAGGTGGTCTAGGGGAAGTGGGGGGAAGAGGAGAGGGAGGATCAATAAAGGAATCACTTCCATTGACATTATGTACATATGTGAGAATACCAATGTCAATCTCAATACCCTGTTTGGGGAAGTAGGAGTGGGGAGGGAGCCGGGGGAAAGCCCACAAAGTGCTGTGTGCATGTATGTCACTACCACTATGAACTGCATTATGATGTGAGTCTATAATGCACCAATAAAAGTTTTTCAAAAAAAACGAATTTGGTGAAATATTTTTAAGGAAGCAACTCAGCCTAAATCAGTCAGGTTCATAGTGGTCATTCTTTCTTAATAATGATCTTCAGAGTGCCCCTTCAAAGTTCACTAGAGCTCCATTTTAGCCACAATGAAAACAATAACAAAATAGTTGGTACATTTGTATTCAATATGAAATTCAATTTGGATTTTTTAACAGGTTCATTCAAAAGTAATCTAGTAAAGGAATAGACAGTTTTAGGGAGATAATATATCATGTTAAATGTAACTATAAATTTAATATGTATTACTAGTTGATTGTAATGTTGTTAAACAGGTATTCCTATAGGTACTCTAAATTGGCTGTTTTTTCCTATTTCTAATGTTTATACAAAAATTAACTGCATAGCGTTTTCAAGGTACTGTTTATATTGTTAAAAAATAGAGTATCTTATTGGTCTTATTGGCTCCAGAGTCCAGTTATGGAAGACACAATGAGCTCTAAGTCCATCAGCATTTAATATTTTTAAACCTTAGTCCAGGAATTCTACCCTAAAACACCCTCTAATACCCAAAGAAAAGGAAAGATAAAAGCCAAACTAGGCCTATGAAATTCTCTTTTGAATGTCCTTGACAGCGTGCTCATCGAGGACATAGCCAGCTAGTCTTGTATATAATGACAGTAGAATTAGTACGAAAAACAAACATCATATTGAAATTTCAGCAGGTTCCTGTCCCATCTGACTCTTCTAATTGTCCTTAGAGTGAATTCTGAACATATGATCCATCCTGAAAAATGTTCTGTGTACACTTGAGAAGAATGTGTATTCTGTTGCAATTGCTTGCTATTGCTGGCAAGTCCTGATGTGACATGGAGTGCTGCATGCCTCTCTAAATCCTCTTGTGCCTGTCTTTACTGTTCATTGTGATCCTCCTAGCTGTCCTTCTTTGCATGCCTCAAACATGCAAGATCTTTCTTATCTCTTTCTTACCTTAAGATCCTTGGTGGCTCTTTAAGCCTCAAAATGTCCCCACCTCCTTTTCTCCACATAGCTGACTCCTTCTCATCCTCCAAGTCCCATTTCAAAGGTCACTTTAGATAGGTCTTCCCCGGCCACCTGTCTATATTATTTTTTTGCAAAAGTTACTCTCTCTTACCTTACTATCCTTTTTAACACTTATCCCAACCTAAAAATTGTCTTGCTTTTTATAAACTACTTCCTGTCTCCTGGAACTAGAATATAAGATCCACAACCGCAAGAAAAAAAAATTGTGCCCCCTACTCCCTACTTCTTCCTCATCACCAAAGAGTACCTGCCACAGCAGGCAGAAAATAATCAAGTGAACAAGTAAATGTTAAATGCCAGGTAAGGTACTTTTATTCAGAAATGTAAAATTAAAACAACCTAAGTTTGAAATAGCAGCATCAAAATGTCCACGGACTTAAAAAGGCAGATTTAAAATAGTCTGTTGTTCCTGAACATTCTTGTGAACTAGGTCTGAGATCTATGGAAGAATAGTTATCAGGAGGGAGCCTTTGAGATGCAAGGTTCTAGCTAAGTCCACCCTGAAAAGCGTCAGCAGAGTGAAAAGAAGGGTATCATCCTACTTTCACATGAGTTTACAGAAAGCAATTCAGTTAAGTGGTGCAGCCTCTGTGGAAAACAGTTTGGCATTTCCTCAAAAGGCTAAACATAGAATTATAGGAGAACTCAGTACTTCCATGCTTAAATATATACCCAAAGGAGTTGCAAACAGGGACTCAGATACCTGTGTGCCAATGCTCATCACATCATTACTCACAATAGCCCAAAGGTGAAAACACACCATGTCTTCTTCAGCAGATAAATGGATAACAAAATGTGGTACAGGCATAGAGTGGAATATCAGCCATAAAAAGGAATAGAGTTTTGATATATACTACAATGTAGATGAAACTCAAGAACATTTTTGTAAATGAAATACAGCAAATACAATATATGATTCCTTTAGCATGAAATATCTAGAATGGGAAAATTAACATAAACTGGAAGCAGATAGAAGATTACCAGGGTTTAATTAGTCTTTGATGATTACAAACTCTCAACTTGGAGGTGAAGAAAAAGCCACACATCCTAAGGTACAGACTAGGAAAAATATTTGTGAAACATATATGTAATAAAGGACTGGTACCCAAATGTACAAACAATTGTTAAAACTCAAGAAGAAAACAGCCCAATTGTAAAATGGCTAAAAATACCTAAACAGAAAGCTCATTAAAGAAGATATACAAATTGCAAATAACCCTAGGGAAAGATGCTTAACATCACATGTCATTAGAAAATTGCAAATGAAAACAACTATGCATTTATTAGAATGACTAAAATTTATACCATTGGCAGCACCAAATGCTGGCAAGAATATAGACCAAGAGAAACTCTAGTTCATTGCTGGTGAGAATGCAAAATGACTTAGTTTGAAATGCACTGTAGCTGTTTCTTATGAATTAACATGTTTTTACCATACAATCCAACATGAAAACTTGTGTCCACAGAACAGCCTGCACACAGATGTGTATAGCAGCTTTATTTATAATTGCTCAAACTTGGAAGCAACAAATATTTTCTTCAGTAGGTGAATTGGTACGTAATATGTGCAACATACACTCAATGTAATATTTTTCAGCAAAAAAAAGAACTGAGCTAATGAGAAGAATGGACCTAACAGACAAATATATAGAGAACATTCCATCCAATAGCAATAGAATACACATTCTTCTCAAGCATACATAAAACATTCTTCAGGATGGATCATGTTAGGACACAAAACAACTCTCAATGAATTTAAGAATATTTAAATTATGTCAAACATATTTTCCAACTACTATTATGAAACTAGAAATCAATAACAGGAAGGGAGGAGATAATTTCACAAATATGCAAAAATAAAAAATTACTTCTGTCAATAGATCAAAGAAGAAATCAAAAGGAAAATTAAAAACTATCTTGAGAAAAATAAAAAATAGAAACATAACATACCAAACTTAGATGCAGCAAAAGAAGATATCAGAGGGAAGTTTAGAGGGATAAGAGTCTATATGAAGAAAAAGGGAAGATCTCAAATGAACAACTTAACTTCATACCTCAAGGAACTAGAATAACAAGAACAAGCTAAACTCAGAAAGATGAAGACAATAACAAAGATTAGAATGAAAATAAAATAGACACTAGTAAAACAAGAGAAAAAAACAAAGGGTTGGTTTCTTTTGAAAATATAAGCAAAAGGAGCTAGATAAACGAAAAAAGGAGAAAGGTATCAAAATAATATAATCAGAAGCAAAAGTGCAGACATTACAACTTATACCACAGAAATACAAAGGATCATAAAAGAAGACTATGAGCCATGATACATCAACAAGCTGGACAATCTAGAAGAAATGGATAAATTCTTAGAAACATGCAACCTAGCAAAACTGAATCATAAAGAAATAGATAATCTGCACAAACCAATAATGAGTACAGAGATTGAAATGTCAAAACATATCCTAGGATCTGATGGCTTCATGAAAGAATTCTACCAGACATTTATTTTATTTTATTTTATTTTTTTGCGGTATCGGGGATTGAACCCAGGGGCGTTCTACCTCCGCGCTACACCCCCGGCCCTATTTTTTATACTTTATTTTGAAACCGGGTCTCACGAAGTTGCGGAGGGCCTCACTAAATAGAGAGAGAGAGAGAGAGAGAGAGAGAGAGAGAGAGAGGCTGAGGCTGGCCGCGAACCCAGATCCTCCGGTCTCCGCCTCCCAAAGTACTCTGCCTCCCAAAGCGTGCGCCACCACACCCGGCTCTACCAGACATTTAAAGAACTATTAACGTCAGTCATAGATACTCCTCCAAAAAACTGAATTGGAGGGAACATTTTCAAACTTATTTTATAAGTCTAGCATTACCTTGATATCAAATCCAGACAAGTACTCTTCAAGAAAAGAAAATTATAGGACAATATCTCTGATGAACATCAGTGCAGAAATCCTCAACAAGCACTAGCAAATCAAATTCAATTTCCCATACAATTTTTCTATGAGCCTAAAATGGCTCTAAATAATGAAGTCTATTAAAATTAATTAATTAACTGGCTAAAAACAGCCAAAGTTTTGAAAATAGTGGTGATGGTTGCACAACATTGTGAATGTACTTAATGCCACTGAATTGTAAAGAGGTTAAAATGGCATATTCAACACCCCTGGATAGGTCAGCACCTTGGATAGGGGATGAGCTTCTAATACAGGATACCTCAAAGAAAGTGGGTCATGACTATTAGATTTCAGCAAGGAAGTGCCAAAGCAACAGAATATGACTAAATTACTAATGACTATAGGACAGGACCCTGTGGATTCCCAGAAATAAAAGAAGACTTTAGGGAGAGCTGATCCATCACTTCTGTTTATGACTGTTAATATGACTTAATTTATTCCCAGATGAAGAAGAGGTCTGGGGAAATCTGAGTTACAGAAACACACCAGAACACCTAAACCATAGATTATCGCTCTTCCTAATTCCAAAGAACACTCTACTTGACTCGCTTACTTTTATTAATGGCCCTACAGTTTCCATAGTCCCTCAAATTCAAACCCTTGGAGAAAAGTTGAATTCTACTACTTCCTCGCCCCCTCATAGGAAATCAGTCCCTGAGTTCTGCAGATTCTTATTTTTTAGTGTCTCCTACGTTTTCTTTCCTTTCACATATTATTCTGTCTTTATTACACTCCCTTTGTTCATAGCAAAAATTTTCCCCTCTGCCTCTAGTCCAGGTTCCTCCCCTTTACTCTCCTCTGCACATACTCCCACTGCAATTATTTTCCTAACATCCATCTCCCAGCTGCCACTTGAACCAAGATAGACTTGTCATTCCGATCATCTGCCAGAGCACCACACTCTGGAATTCAAGGCCCTCCACAACATTGCATCATTATGCATAATATTTTATAAAAATCAACACCTGGTAAGGAAGAAGGACTGAGCAGAGGAATAAGTAAAAAGTGATACAAGCCTGACAAAACTTTGACCATCTGAGAAGGCAGCTCTTAAGAGAATATTGTCCACTAAACCTATCTTGTCTTTATAACCTAAGTACCCATGTTAGGAATAGTCATGACCTGAGGCAAGATGATTCTCTCCAGTTGAAGCAGCTTTTGAAGGAGCTGAATGGTGGATGCTGTCTTCTGACCACATTTCTGACATCTGGGCATGTGGGTAGGGCATGAGTAGACTGTCTTCATGTCTATCAGTACAAACTTCACCAGCCTCGCTCTCACTTCTCCTTCCTGTAAACACTGGACTCACATAAACTAATGTCCTAAAAACCCCTCTCTTATAAGTCTTGTGCTTCCTACCTGTGCTTATATAGTTTCCTTTGATCATTGTGAATCTCGCTTGTTCTCTTTATTTCAAGGAAATGCCACCAGTCAATGTCCACTTCAAATATTGCCTCTTGCAGAGAACTTTAATTTATGTATCAAATATGATTTTACTCCTCCCCAATTCCTGTACTCCTACTACCAATAGCATTGCTGTTAAGCATTGTTAAGATTTTATTCTCTGTTCTGAACCAACCTAAGGATTTTACATATGCTTTGTTAAATTTATTTTTGTAAATCTTGAAGAATCTGGTCTAGTTCCTTGATATGGCAGGATATGTTCATCATCTTTTCATCATTGTGACTAAAATACTTGACAAGAACAACTTAGAGGAGGAAAGATGTATTTTGGCTCATGGTTTCAGAGGTTGGAGTCCATGATTAAGCTGGCTCCATTTCTTTAGGCCTGAGGTGAGGCATAATATCATGATGGAGAGGCATGGCAGAGAAAAGCTGCTCAGCACATGGCAGTCAGGAAGCAGAGAGAGAGAAAGAGAGAGTAAGAAAGGAGCCAGGGATAAGAAATACCCTTCCAGGGCACCCTTCCCATGACCTATTTCCTCCACCTAGGTCCCACCTCCCAGTAGTGCACCTAGCTACCAATGGATAAATCCCTCACATGGATAGATCCACTGATGAGGTCAGAGCCCTCCTGATCCAATCATTGCCTAAAAGCCCGACCTCTGAACCTTGCTGCCCTGGGGACCATGCTATCTACACACGGGCTTCTGGGAGCACGTTCCAGATCCAAACCATAACATGGGATAATAACAACTTATGAATTGATGATATGAATCCACATGACTATTGCCCACTCAAAGTAGAGAGGGAGCATGACCTTGTGGACACTAAATGGGGAAATTAAAACCTGAAGGTGGGTTCTTTAGTTTGCCAGTAAAATGCAACTGAAAGCTTCTGAAGTGCTGGGTTCAAGGCCAAAAGTGGGGGTTCTTGTCTAAAGTCAATCACACATCCTATTTCCACTCTAGAGTTCTACAGGCAAATGGAGAACAAAACATTAGCTTTCTCGATGCCCAAGCTGGAGATTAGAATGCTACCTAAGCCAAATGTCTTCCCTACTCTTGCCTGCCTTAATTATAGTTTTAGGCTAAGATCCTGGAGCTGTAGATGCTACAATAAATAACCTGTGTGGGCCTAGCAGAGGAGTAAGTGAGGGGGTAGGTAAAAAGACCAGAAATGTGTATTTTAATAGGACTCCCAAACCCCATAGAAATATGAAGAGAGGGAAGGAAAAGCAGGGGTCATTGTCTGGCTTTTAAATGAGGCAGATAATTTTCTGGTCTGGTTCACAAACTGACCATCAAAACAATTCCAAGACAGAAATTTTCCAGACTTTTGGGCATGGTACCATTATTGGAAGAAGTATAGTTTCAAGGACATTAATTTGGATGTGTAAAATAAGATAAATTTCTGTGAAAAAACATTTTTGTTACTTTAGAGTAGTGTTTCTTACCAGGGAACTTATGAAAAATGTAAATAATCAGGCTAACCCCTTAGAAACTATGTACTTTAAGAAGTGTTCCAGGTGATTCTGATACACGTTGAGATTGAAAATTACTTCTTTAGACCCATTCTTCTTCATGATCTTCCTAATTGCGCAAATTTTCTATCCCATATCTACATGTTCCAGTAAAGCTGGTTTAAATTTAGAAAATAAAATGACTCCTTGTGTTAATCCTTTATTTTTCCCTCAAGAATGCAAAGCAATCCTTTTAATGGAAAAAAACACACATTAATTGCCATCCTATAGAAACAGCTGTCTCTTGCCCAGGGAGCCATCTGTTTATAAAAGCAAAATTCCATAATAGAACAAGTGCATTGTTCATTCAGGGATGAGTACAGGAGCCATTTGTTGGTACATTTCTACATACATTTGTTTATAACATCAATCAATCAACAGCATTAAATATTTCCCTTTCTTAAGAACTTTAGAGCAAACCACTCCATCAAAGAAAAAAGTTAGGAAAGGACAGGAAAGTTGGAAAATTACACACAGTACTCAAACTGATGAAATTTCTAAATATTTTAACATGGAAAGATATATGAGTCAATATGATGCTAGACATCCACAGACATATTTTATTGAGCTGTTTAATAGGCAGGGCTTCAACCTAAGCCCAGAATATTATTAGATTTCATAAATTAAGTGGATTAGGACTGGCAAAATACTCAAACATGTCTGTCTTTGCATTGCGACCTACTTCATCTTCACTGTTTTCCTTTTGACTTCTAAGACATAACCTATCACAACTGCTCTGTATGTCTAGGGAGCTATGTATTAATAGTTAAAAATTGATGTCTTAGCCAGGCATGGTGGTGCATGCCTGTAATCCCAGTATTTGGGAGGCTGCGACAAGAGGATAGCAGTTTCAAGACCAGCCTCAGCAACTTAGTGAGTCCTTCAGTAACTTAGTGAGACCCTGTTTCAAAATAAAAGATAAAATAGGGCTGGGGGTGTATCTTCGAGGTGGTACACCCCTGGGTTCCAACCCTTGTACAACAACAAAAAAATGATGTCTTGTCGATTTCCCATTTAAGTATAGAGTCTTGTCTCAGAGTTTCTTGCAGAAATAAACAATATTCTTATTGTAGTTATATACTTATGTGCTTCTCATTCAAAACTAATTCTATAATTTGATATATATATATACATCTATTTGATCTCATTACATTAAAATATGATAATTAAAGACATATTGCTAGTAGAGAATACAAGGTACCAAGAAGGATCTGGGTTTAATACTGACTCACCTTTCTGCATCTACAATTCTCATATCTAAATCAAAAATAAAAATTGTATAAAAGTCATAGGACTATCATGGCAAAGGGCCAATAACTTTTCATATGACCAATCTTAATGACAGATTCTCTCAACATACAAAATAATGACTAAATGATCAATGTGGGTAAGTTTTTTGGGGGATCAGTGAAGGAAAAGAATTTTTCATGTGTATAGTCTCTGAGAAAAGGACAGAAATCAGCAATGTAGGGATACAGAGGAGCATGAGGATGTTAAGTGTAGGAAATTCTAGAAAATGCTGTGAAAGTGTGTCTACTCTCATAGGCCATGTACATTATGCTTGAAAACAAGTTGATCAAATTTCTAAGGTAACTGGGAAGTACCCACTGCCACTTGGGTTACATGTAATGAATAAATTGCAGTCTCTGTCCTCCTGAGCAGTAAAACCAAATTCTACCTCCCCGTCTCTACCACTGGAACCAGGGTTGAGAACCCTATGTCACAAAACACATCCTAAAAACTATCTTACACAATGTAACTCTCACTAGACTCTCTTGGATCTAGGTCCCGAGTTTGTACTAGAGCCCGGGACAGGGCTGAGGTGTCAGGAGCAGGCAAAGGCTCCAGCTGTGGGGGAGGCTGTACAGGCTGGTGATGAAGGAGGGCGGACATCCCCATGTCACGCAGACATTTTTCAACAATGAATCTAATGGCCCTCATCCAGGACTCAACCTGCTCTAACAGATCTCTCTCCTAAATAACCAAATGTTTCCTGGCTTCAAATTCAGAAACAGCACAGCCATATCTGGCACCTATCATGTCGAAAACAAATGGGCCCAGATGCATGCAGCAAGGTTATATAGCTCAGAATGATCACACACACAAATACACACACACACACACACACACACACACACACACACAATCATATACTTTCTTTCTGAGAAATAAACACTTTTACTCTGAGAAACATCACCAACAGTCTAGAACATTTTAAAAACATTTAAAAAATGTTTTCCCAAAAGAAATTATTAGATGTTCCCAGGTTAGAAACATCTGACATCCATTTGAAAGCACATTTCTTATAATGCTTGCACTTTTAAACATAAATACAAGTATATAAATATCTACATATTTATCTATTTATTTCAAGTTTTTGAAAATATTTAATTAAAAGGGGAAATGCTCATGTATAATAAAATAAAAGAGCAAAATATGATACCCTATATGTATGTGATACACATACATGAAATATTATGGTATAGTCATACATACACTATACATATACATATGTATTCAGATCTCATTATTCACAATATTACTTGACACAGACATTCCAACTTGTGTTGAGCTTGAGCAAAGCAATATTCTACCTTTGTGTTTTAGCTTTATACTGTAAATACCTACATATTTAAACAAGAGAGGTAAATACATGCATACCTAAGTAAGTAGTCATTCTATTTTACTCTGTAGTATAGGTTGAGGGATAGATGGATTGAGACTAGAGTCAGTTTTAATAGTAAATACATGGTCCAAAACATACAAGTGGGTATGGTGGTGAAATGGTTTGACAGATTCTTTGTTACTTTGACTGTTCAGACTTAAAGCAAATATGTCACAAAACACATCCTAAAAACTATCTTACACAATTTAACTCAATGATGCACTTTAAACAAGAAACATTAATTAATATATAAGGAGGGAACTATATCATATTATGACTGCATGTAGCTTTATTTTTTTTAACTTTTTATGTTCATTTATTGGTGCATTGTAATTATACATTTTGATATATGTCAGGGTATGATGAAGCTTTTTGATATTGAGAAATATGTTGCTCATCAGTTACTATAGGAAACAATAACTCCATCACAAGTAAAGGGCTATGAAGACTGTTAAAAACACAAATGAAATCCCAAAGAAGACATCTGTAACTTGAATGACAAAAGTTAATTATATTACCATTTAAAGAACTCTTTAATATGAAAGAAGGCTAATGACAATAGCCAAATAAACAAAAGACAATAATAAAAAGTCCACCTAAAATATAATCGTTTATTAGCAGTTACACATAATAAATCTAAGTTAAAACAATAACAAAGTAGTACTTTTCTTTTACACTATTGGCAAAGATCAGAAGGTGTTAGCCAACACATAAGAAAGTGAGTACTATGCTATATAGTTAAGATGTAGAAATTGTTAAAAACAAAACCCTTTCAACATCAACAAAAGAAGTATACATAAAAAATTGACCTAGTAATACACTTCTTGAAATTTATTCTACATGTTTATACACAAACGTACACAAATGCAATTAAAAGAATATCCTTGCTGGACATGGTGGTGCACACCTGTAATCCCAGTTCTTGGGAGACTGAGACAAAAAAGATCGTAGGTTCAAGGCCCAGCCTCAACAACTTAACAAGACCCTCAGCAACTTAGTGAGACCGTTTCAAAATAAAATAGGGCCCCACCGAGGACCTGATGGTATTTGAATTTGAATACCATCAGATATTTGAATTTTTTTGCTTTTTAATTTTCTTCCTAATGTAGAATCTAGAATAATTCCCTGGCATAAATTTTGCTTGAACAATTATATTAATATAAGATTTTGTACATTTAAAATATTTACCTACTTCTAGCCATCGAATTGTAATACAGCCAATCCATGTGCCGAGATGTGGAAGTTTACACAGCAGAGAAAACCCTGCAAAGATAACTTGTGTAATTGAACATTAGCAGGGAGGTATAAAACACAGCAGAGCTCTTTGTCTGCATGTGTTTCCTATACTCATTGAGACATTTGGGGCTGACTGAGACCACTGAGTACCATGGGAAGTGCTAAGTGTTTTGTCTTTATTAGCATGTGTAATGCTTCTGCTGAAAATGTGGTTAGCCTGCCCTGTACAATGTCCTTTTCAAAAATATAAAGTATCATTACTGTTCCCAATACTAGATAGTGGTGCTTTGTCTAGTGAATCACAAGCTGTTCTCAGTATTGTCATCCTCCTGCAATTGATTTTAAAAAATAAATAAATAAGTTCTCAAGATGTGTTTTGCTTTGTGCATGAGATAAAATCTGAGAGTGTTTTCATATTCTAGGCCACTTGTTGAATGTGGCTGAAGCATTAGTTAATAATAAAGGAACAAATGAAGACAGGGAGGAAAGGACCATACCGCACTTTCATTGTCGTACCCAATTATCTATTTTCTCCAGCAATCTCTTGAAGAACATGCTTTATCATCTCAAGAGACAGAGCCCTCCTAGCTCTCTCCACCGCACGAAAACCTCTAATGGCCTATTAGAAGCTTCTATGATACGGGTGCTAAGAAACCACAGCATGAACAGCATGGGATTAATACCCATGATCCTATTTCTTCATCTTACCTTTTATTGTATTCTGGTTAGGTATAAAACATATGGTAATTTTTTTTGCATGGCATTTATAAAGTTATCAGAAATGGATGCTGAAATACTTTCAAAGCAGAAAGCTCCTTTCATCAAATATAGAAGATTAATCCTTGCCATCATGACCATTTCAAATGTTTAAAGTAAGTTTGTGTTTGCTCCAAAAGATCATTGGGTTCAAAGGTGGAATCGCAGCCACAGGAGGTCATCTATAATCCAGAGGTGTACGGCCTATAACAATAATAAGGTGAAACTCCCGTTAACTTTTTGTAGAGAGTTCTCTTTCTGTGTTTTTCTCTTATATTTGCTGCAAATATTTTTTATGGGTGCATTGTAATCATACATCTCGATGAAATTCAGGGTGATAGAGGCATACATGCACACAGTACTTGTTGAGCCCTCCCCTAGTTCCCACCCCACTCCCTCTCCCTCCCCACCTTCCCATGCTCAGCAGTGATTGGCTTTGATAAGTTTGTGTATGCACATCATGTCCATTGAAGTGTTTCTCTCTTCAATCCTGTCTCCCTCAGTTAAGTCCCCTCCTTCACTCCACTAAGGTTTCTCCTCCTTTGTCTGGAGTCCCTCCTATGTCCCAGTTTCTCCCTAGCTTCTGCATATGAGGGAAAGTATCCACCCTTTCACTTTTTATGACTGGCTAATCTCACTTAGCATAATATTCTCCAGTTCCATCCATTTCCCTGCAAATGACATAATTTTGTTCTTTATAGCTTAATAGAATTCCATTGTGTGTAAATCTCGTATTGTTATATTCCATTCATCTGTTGATGGACATCTCAGCTGGTTCCATAGTTTGGCAATAATGAATTGTGCTGCAAATATTTTAAGGAAGTATCAACTTTGGGTTTCCTTTACCTAGTTATGTCAGAATAAATGGTTGTTTTGATGGTTTGGGATACTGTGTTTCAGCTAAACACCTTCATTTACAGGTGTGGGGAAAAAAAGCTGCCTAGAATATTCTAGGATCTTTTCTTTTTTTCTTTGAGCTTGAAGATATCTTATGTCTTTGGAGTCAAGGGCTTTGTCTAAAATACTTTATAAATAACTTCATCCTTGTTCATCAATTCAAATATATCTAATGCTGATGGTTCTCGTGTTTACACTTGTACCCCAAACTATTCCCCAGACTCTCATTTCAAGTTTTCCACTACCCATCTTCACCTGGATAACTTGTTTGGGTAGAATTCATATTTATTTTGATCTCACTGTGTACCCAGAGTCATATCAGTTTCTATGCAGTTTTAGATGCCTGACCTCACTTAATCCTGGGTTATACGCTCCCTGAGAGCAGAGTCTTCCTGTCATTCCATTGCTCTGTCTCCAATGTCACATGCCTTGTCTTCTATTCAGTGTGTGAAAACATTTGTAGAATACATGAGTTAATCCTCACAACAAATTGGAGTGCTTGGGACTTGAGTCAGCTATAAGGTTAAGGGTACAGTCCTCATTCTTAGAAGTCTGCTCTTAATACTTTTTTTAAAAAAATGTAGTACTTGGGATTAAACCCAGGGGCTTTCTACCTATAAGCTATACCCCCAGCCCTGTTTTTTTATGTTGAAAGAAGGTCTCGCTAAGTTGCTGAGGTTGGTCTTGAACCTGCGATCCTCCTGTCTCATCCCCCCAAGAACCTGGATTGCAGGCATGTGCCATCACACCTGGCTGTGCTGAGTACTTTTAATCCCAAATAAAAGGATATAGGGTCCAACTAAATAATTATGGGGGAAAGTCCAAAAGCCATCATCATTTCTGACACCACCTGTGAGTCGAGGGCTTTCTCGAGCCAATCTCAGTTTTGATGATGCACTAGAAAGTCTCACAGAACTTACTAAAAATGATTATACTCAGAATTATGCTTTATTAAGGGAAAGGATACAAATTAGAATGAACCAAAGGAAGAGATGCTAGAGCTGGAGTCCAGGAAGGTTCCAAATGTGAAGAGTTAATTGCCTCAGTATGCTTTCCCCTCCTGCCGTGGATGCATGAGGATATGTAGGAGTGTTGCCAATCTGGGTAGCTCACCCCACCTCAGTGCCCAGAGGGCTTACTGAGGCTTCACTAAGTTGGCATGACTAAGGACATGGCATGTGGTCCACAGGGACCATCCATGAGTCAGATCCTCAGCAAAAACCATCAGGTGAGGTCCAAGGGTCCCATCACAGATAACAAAGACATTTCCACTACATGAGAAGTTTCTAAGATTTAGAGGTTACCTCTCAGGAGCCAGGGACAAAGGTCAGACCTCTCTTTGGGCACAGGCAAATTCTTTACTACACAGTGATATATCCATTTTATAAATTCAATAAACATATCACAGGGATAGGGGGTATAGCTTAGGGTAGAATATATGGTTAACATGCATAAATCCCTGGGTTCAAGCTTCAGTACCTAAAAAAAGAAAAGAAGAAATCATATGGTAGTTGGGGAAAACTACAATTAGGGCATAGGACTGCTTGTTTCAAAAGTCCATCTTCTTTTAAGTATATTTGATATTTAAAATGCAATTTCTCTTCCTATTGTGCTAACTAGTTCATCTCATACATTTTTGATCTTGGTTAATGCCACCTCCTTATTTAATTTCCCAATGTACAAATATTTATCTTCTCCTCCACTACTACCTCTGTCTCACTTCTGCAATCCAATTAGTTGCTGAAGCATATATATCAATTGTATTTGTTTCAGAAATGTCTCTCAAATCTGGCCTTTTCTCTTTACTCTTTGCTGCTAATATGTTAGTGCTGACTTTCATCATTTCTGATTTAAAATAATACCATGTTTCTTTCATCTTCTCTTGGCATTATCTACCCACACTCATTATTTTCCACTTAATCATCAGATTGATCTGCAAAACGAGCAGAGGTGTTCATACCACTCTTCCTCCTAAAAGTGTGCATTGAGTCCCCGATGCTTGTACATAAGATTCAAACTCTTCAATGTAGCTTACTCGGCCTGGAAACGTCTAAGCCCAAACTACATTCCAACTGCCTCTCCTAACATTGTCCTCCATACCTCCTATGATCATGCCCCTATGGAATTTAATCTGCCCAGAAATGTAACATCATCTGCCACAGTTCCATGTTTCCTTCATTCATTTCTGCAAGAATTGTCCTTGTTTCCTCCTTTGTCACAAGTATTTTAACTAAAATTAGTTCAAATGTCAACTCTTTGGTGATGCTTGTACTGATTCCTCCAGGCAGAATCATTTGCTTCTTTGTTGGAGCTGCCATCATTTTCTGTGCCTGTTTCTGTAATAATGTCTGACATCTAGCTTCCGATGAACATAAGTCCTTTGAATGAGGTGCTGTGTCTTGTTCACTATTGTATCTACCGTGGCTATCACACGGTAAGTGCTGAAACAATCCTGGTTTAAAAACTAAACTTAATGAATAAACAATGAATGAGTATGTGAAGGAATGAAAACCCAATCTCTGGAAAAATAATTTGTCAGTGAATGACCCAGGTAAACAGCCTTAATTCTATTTTTAGAACAAATAATTAAAATACCTCTCTTTTTTTTTTTTTTTTTTGCAATCGCACGAGGTT
>PVJS01041477.1:0-17949 GCA_004027185.1 Glis glis
CAGGGGCATTCTACCGCTGCGCTACACCCCCGGCCCTATTTTTTATACTTTATTTTGAAACCGGGTCTCACGAAGTTGTGGAGGGCCTCACTAAGTAGAGAGAGAGAGAGACAGAGAGAGAGAGAGAGAGAGAGAGACAGAGAGAGAGAGACACACAGAGAGAGAGAGACAGAGAGAGAGAGAGAGACAGAGAGAGAGAAAGAGAGAGAGAGATGAGGCTGGCAGCAAACCTGGATCCTCCGGTGTCCGCCTCCCAAAGTACTGGGATTACAAGTATGCGCCACCACGCCCGGCACCGGTCCTTTAATTTTTAAACATACTTTCATTGGTGCATTGAAGTTATACTCTATAATGAGATTCAGAGCAAAAGGAACATATATTATACAACACCTGGTCCTTTAAATGTGTCATCTCAGCCAGGAGAGGTGGCACACTCCTATAATCCCAGTACTTGGGAGGCAGAGACAATAGGATTGCAGGTTTGAAGGCAATGCAGGGTAACTTAACAAGACAACAAAACCCCGTTTCAAAATAACAGATAAAAGGGCTTAGGGTGTAGGGGGTGGAACACCCCTGTGTTCAATGTCTGGTAAAACACACACACACACACACACACACACACACACACACACACAGGTACCCACACACAACAGCATCTTATATAATTTACATAGTCATCCTTCACAGGTGAGAAAATGGAAACTTTGTAAGCCTGCCTTCCCAGGCACAGTGAAGAGTTGGAAATCCAAGTCCAGCTCTGCAAGGTCCAAAGGTTGTGGTTTTTGCAATTGGCAAAAACCCTTTTTTCTTTACTAGGTATTTAAGAGACTTTTCCAACTGTATCTAAAATATTTAGCTGATTAATGAAAATTCCACTTAATGATGTATATTTCTTTGATTCACATACAATCAGTAAAATTTAGTAATGATATTAATATAGATCATTTTCCATTGTTAAATTTATTTTAAGGACACAAAAAAAATCAGAGTATATCTTTTTTTGGTACTGGGAATTGAACACCTACCTCTGAGCTACACCCACATTTCTTTTTTTTTTTTTGAAACAGGGTCTCACTAGGTTGCTGAGAGTCTCACTAAATTGCTGAGGCTAATCTCAAATCTGTGATACTTCTGTCTCAGCCTCCAAAGTACTGGGATTATAGACATGTGCCATCACACCCGGCCTGAGTATATCTATTTATAAGAATATCTTATTGCCCACCTAGCTTTAATAAATAATTCAAAATTTTTTTCAAAGTTCTTACAAAAACTTAAAAGTTTAATGTTTGACTTAGAATTTCACAATCACAGAAGAGCAAAGTGAAAATTGGGAGGCTGATAAATCTTGGGGGAGGGGTAAATGATTAGGTCAGAAAACGTGTCTAATATCCATTTACCTAATTGAGGTAGGTTGAATATTCTGCTTCTGCACATAAATACGGGCCAAAATAGTTTCTTGAAATGCAGCAACAGTCATTCTTTTTCCCCCAATTTAAGTAGCATTATTAGTAGCAGACTTGAAGCAGTTCTTCTTTGAGAAGTTTTCTATGTATCGTCTCAGTTTGGGCGGTGGGATCAGACTTGGGGTCAAATCCAAGGGTGGGCAGCGGTAGCTGGGTGCTGTGAGACCTTGGCACGGTCACCCCGCGTCTCTGTGCCTCCACATCGTCTTTCAGCCCACAGGGCTGTTGCGTGGCTCAGGCGAAACACTTAGAAGATGATTAATGCTTACCTCAATAACACACATGAGGAAGTGGGGGGCGGGGTGGGGCCCAGAGGGGAACCCAGCACGCGCCGTGGCATGGAGGTCCCTGTCACTGTGGAACCTTGTGATGATGTATAATTCCAATACACGAATACAAGTATATTTTCAAAAGAATAAAACATTAAAAAAGAAGAGCCTGTGATATACAGCTCTACCTCAATATATATTGATGCCTATTATTTGAATCACAAAACTATTACTGGGTAATTAATGATTTATGTGTTCATTGTAGTTATGACTTTTGACAACACTTACGGGTACATAACACTGCTGGAACCCAAAATCGGCTTTATTTTATTTCCTAATGGTCAGTAATAAAAGGCACACCACGTTCCTTACTCGAGAAGCTTAATTGCTTAAGTGTAAAGAGTGACTTGCTAATTACCCTTCCTAGCTCTGTGGGTGTGTGTGCATGTGTGTGTGCGCACGCAAACGTTGTCTAACTATTTAGTCGGCCTCTTAGGTGAAACGGGAGACCACAGAACTCGCGTTCCAGCGGAGGAACGTGTTTAATGCCCTGGAATCCCCAGCTGGCCTGCTTGCTCCTGTGACCAGGAGCTAGCTCCCCACCTCTGTCAACCACGGCCAAGAGTGCGCGCAGCGGAGCTGGAGCTGGGGCGACTTCCCCGGACCACCCACAGCCAGGAAAGCTCACCAGGAGGGAATGTAACCTAAGAACCTGGGAGAAGCCAAGCTGCATTAAAAACACGCAGCTTAAGGGACTAAAGAATGACTCGGTCCTACGTTTCATTCACATGGCTTCCCTGGATCTGAAATCCTGTAGCCGAAGCTGGAATATGGGCCGGGGTGGGTGTTAGCAGGACCCTGTTGAGAGATCAGGTTACGTGGAGAACCCACTTCACTCGAGGTGGCGTGCTCTAATGGGCCCAGAGCCGGCTGGGTGTGGGGACTAGTGGGGCCACGAGGGGTGTGGAGTTGAGACATTTCAACCACCTGCGTGTCCAGGGAAAGGGATCACATGGCCCAGCGTGGCCCATTGGCCCATTGGCGACTCTTTTTACAATAAATGAATGGGAATACCACTCTAAACAGGTATGAACGACTGCAAAATGCAGTGTGCTTTCTTTAATCAAAATTGAACTCAGGCCATGAATCTGAAATGTAAAAGGTAGGTGTCTATGACATATGACCGGAGTCTTTTTTAAAAAATAAATTTAAGATATGCAACATGATGTTTTGATATAGGAAGAAAAAATACTGTGTGATCTCACTTATATGAGGAATGTAAAAAGGAAAAAGTCAAATATATAGAAACAATGATAGAACTGCGCATTCTATTGCATCGTTTAAAATTTTGACATAAATAAAATGTTCAATCAGGCACGTCAAGTGACAGAATTAAGGTAAAGAAAGCGACTATAAGGGATGGGGAGGAAGCAGGGCGTGCAGGTCAAAGGCAGGCCCCTGTGTTTAGGTGGAGTGTGCAAGTCCAGAGAGCTGACCTACAACGGGAGAGCTGAAGTTGATAGAGTTGATACCATATGTTGAACATTTGCCAGATTCTTTTCAAAGTTCGAAGAAAAAAGGTTTTTCCATTGACCGTGTGTACACATGAGAATATACCAACGTCAATGTCAGCACTCTGTATTGGGGGGGAGGCGGGGGGCACCAGGTGCTGTGCGCATGTGTGTTACAGTCAACTTGATTTTCATTGTGATGTGAGACTATAATGCACCAATAAAAGCACATTAAAAAAAGAAAAAAGGTTTTTCCTGTGATAAGGTCTAATAAGGAATTTTACAATTTTGGCTAATGTTTTCTTAGCTTGAAGTTTGTTTTTTTCCCTCCATGACATGTTATTACATTTAATTTTTAATTTTTTGGAATTATATTGGTGTGGATGGGGTTAGGAGGGAACCAGAAGTTTCTCTGATTGACCATTTGATCTGATTTCTTGTCAAGGTATTGCCTGATTACCATTTTGGAGAAAATATTTTCATATCATCGAGAAGCAGTTTGAGAGAAAATTAGCACTAATGTTCACTGATAGAAGCTGGGTCTGAGCCTGTATGCTTGCATGTGCTTTATATGGGGGAAATCAGGAAAAGAAGTTTATCCCTGCACTTCAGCAAGCATGCACCAGTGTTTAGGAATGGTTAATCATTTGTTAAAACTCACCGCCTTCTGGGATTATTCGGTCTTTCATTACAGGTATCAAAGCAAAAACAAAACTTTGCTCAATTGTGAAGCTTGGCCCATTCGATTGGAAAACTCTTAATGATCAAGAAACCATGTGTTTTTACTCAGATATGTTTTATGACATAGCTGTAAAATCTTGTCTCAAATGGACCTACCGCAGGCTCACATTGTTCTACAGACAGAAACCGGGCTCGCTTCTAAGATGCCTTTGTGTTAAGTCAAAACTGCCGAGGAAAACTGGAGAGTTTCACGCAGGAATTATTTACGACTCCTTCATCGCTAATACTGGGGTCTTAGAAGACACCGTGCAAACCTAAGTGTTAGCTTCAGGTTTGCAGAAATTCTAGCAATGTGCGTGTGGCTGCAGCTCGGATCCCTCCTGTCTGGGCCACGGTTACCAGCTACGTGTCAAGGGTTCTCACTTAGCACAAATGAAGTTCCGGAAGGATTAAAGCGTGATACGTTGGCGACCCATCCAGAAAGAGTGTTTTCCATAACATTTGGAGGAAAAAAAAGGACAAAATTGTTTTTTGGACTTAGACTTTTGCAACAAAGGGGAAAAAAAACCCAAACATTAAAGATGTTCCATGACAGTTGCAGAATATTTATCTTTAGGGAGAAAAGTGCTACAAACTATGACCGAGTCAACATATTAATCTAAAGAAAGGATTGGCTTGTGATAGGAAATTGTAAAGTGTGTGATAGCTTACAGTTCTCTGCTTCTTAGCTGCCTTATCAATTCCCTGTAATCGATTTTTCACAAGGAATTTCTGGAACCTTCCCTCCAGGTAAGGAACTGGAATCAGTAATCACAGGGGGTCCTTAGATGCTAATTTTAGATTTTACTTTCAATTGATGTAAAATGTGGTCCTATCTTTAGTATTTTTAAAAATTATTTTAATTGTACAAACTTAAGGGTTCAGTGTCATTTGTCACATGTATTCATTGTGAAAATGATCAAGTAAAAAAGAGGGGTTATTTTTTATCTGTGTGTGTGTGTGTGTGTGTGTGTGTGTGTGTGTTGCTAGGAATGGAACCCAGAGGCTCTACCTCTGAGCTACAACCCCAGCCCTTTTTTATCTTTTGTTTTGAAACAGGGTCTTGCTAAGTTGCTGAGAGCCTGACTAAATTGCTGAAGCTGGTTTAGAACCTGCGACCCTCCTGTCTCAGCCTCCCAAGTACTGGGATTACAGGTGTGTACAACCACACCCATGTTATCTTTTTAAATTAAAAAAAATTGATGAATGTAATAATGGTGCATATTGATGAGGCATGGTGTGATTAAATACATAGATGTATACACTGTACTAATCAAGTAAAGGTGCTTGGTGTTTCCATCTCCTTATCATTACTTGGTGTTGGAAGTCTTTGAGCTCCTCTCTTCTAATTATTCATAAAATGTACAGTAGGTTCTTTTGAACTATTGTCATCATATTGTGCTATAGAACACTAGAGCTGGGCGTGGTGGCACACGCTTGTAATCCCAGTACTTGGGAGGCGGAGACCGGAGGATCCGGGTTCGCAGCCAGCCTCAGCTACTTAGTGAGGCCCTCTGCAACTTTGTGAGATCTGGTTTTAAAATAAAGGATAAAAAATAGGGCCGGGGTGTAACTCGGAGGTAGAATGCCCCTGGGTTCAATCCCCAGTGCCGCAAAAAAAAAAAAAAATCACTAGAATGTATTACTTCTATCTAACTGTGTTTGGGTAGCCATTATCCAACCTCCCATTAACACCCTTCTATCCTCCCCACCCTCTATTAATCACTATCATACATCTGATCAATACTTTTTTAAACATTAACATGTAAGAGAGAACATGTGGTCCTTGTCTTTCTGTATCTGACTTATTTTACTTATAATGTTCTCTAGTTCTGTCCATCTTGCTGCAAATGATAGCCTATCACTTTTTATGGCTGAATAATATTCCATCATGCACAGACACCACATTTTTATTATCCCTTCGTTCCCTGATAGGTCTCTGGGTTGATTCTCTATCTTAGCTACTGTGAATTGTGCAGTGATAATCATGGGCACCAAGGTGTCTTTTTGAAATACTGATTTCATTTCCTTTGGATAACTACCCAGAAGCGAGATAGTTGGCTCACATGGTAGATCTATTTTTTACATTCTTGAGAAACCCCCATTCTGTTTCCTATAACAGATGTACTCCCACCTATAACAGATGCGTTTCCACCAACAGTGTATGCGAGTTCCCTTTCTCCATATCCTTGCCAGCATTTATTACTTTTGTCTCTTTGACAGCAACTATTCTGAATGGGGTGCGATGCTATCTCATAGTGATTTTCACTTATATTTAAAACGGCTCGTAAAGTTGAGCATTTTTTTCATAAATGTGCTGGCCATTTGAATATCTTCTTTGACAGGTGCTCTTCTGTGTTTAGTCTGAAAGCCTCAGTTGTCACTAGGAGAATACCACAAAGACATTTTCTATTGTATAGGACCAGCTCTACTCTTATTGTCATCAGATACCAAAGATAAATGCTGCAAAATAATAGGAACATAATATTTACTCAAAATAGGTCGCGAATAGCGACCATATGGCAAGCATTGCTCCTGGTGCTGCTCGTGTTTTATCCTTTATCATATACCAGCCATATAATCTCCTCAGTTACCAATTAGTCCTTGAAAAATGGGGACTTGATGTTAGACATTTTGGAATCCTTCACTAATCATAGCACAGTGACCAACGTTTTGTACACAGTCACAATGTGTGTTAAGGGTTAGATTGAGTGATGGGAAATGAAAGTCCTTTCTCATTAAAAGATACTGTGCAAAGACAAATCAATCTTAGTTTTGAAACTCAGTGTTGAGCTGTGAGCAACACACCCTAAATCGACTCCTAGGCTTAATCAGGAATTGTGCTCACAAAGTCAAGTTACTATATAGGATGCTAACTGTCATGGATTACATTGAGTCCCTCCAAATTCATATGCTGAAGTCCTAATCCCAGTATCTCAGAATGTGACTACATTTGGAGATAGGACTTGGCAGAGTTTGGGTTTGGAATGTCTCCCCAAAAGCTCCTGTGTCGAAAGCATGTCCCCAGTGCACCGGAGTTCAAAAATGAGGCATGTCTGGAGGAGATGTGTCACTGGGGGCACAGACTTGAGGATTATGTCTATACCCGGCCCCCTACTCTCTGTCTCTCTCCTTCCACCACTAGTCGAGCAGTTTTTCTCTGCCACGCCCTGCTGCTATTATATTTCTGCCTTGGAGTTGGCCAACTATGGACTAAACATTAGAAACTGTGAGCCCAAACATTGTGATGAAGAAGTAGCCTAACACAGGACCTTTAAAGAAGTAGTAGGGCAGAATGAGGTTGTCGGAGTGGACCTTAATCCTATCTGCCCGGTGTCCTTATGAAAAGAAGAAATGAGGCACAGGCACAGAGAGGGAAGACTGCCTGGGGACACAGCAAGAATGCAACTCCCTGTGGCACCGTGGCCTTGGCCTCCTGGGCCCCAGAACCTTGAGAAAACATGTCTCCATTACTTAAGGCCCACAGCAAGTGGTACTTTTGGCTATGGCAGCCTCAGGAAACTAATATACCAATATGAAACTCGATTTGCCTTTTTAAAACCTGCATTAAAAGATTTTAAAGCCAACATATACATTTCTTTTAGTCTCTTTTTCTTCCTTATCCTACCTATCTGTCCATCAATCTACCTCTGTGTGCAAAGATAATAAATTAAACTTTGTAAAGAGGAGTGGCCACGGGTGTCTATTTTCTGAGGGATATTTGAGGCCAATGTGCTGCACCCCAGCCAGTCTCTGTGAAGACCTGTCTGTGCACAGGGCATGGCATTCCGCATGAGTAGGAGAGGCAGAGATCCTGAGCATGAGGGATAATTCTGAGAAAGGCACCACTGGGGTGCGGCAGGCAATTTTCATGCTTGGTAGAAGGCAGAGTTCTGTTTTGGAGTCAGCTAGTCTTCAAGCCTGGCCGTAGCTTCCTCAAGGGTTAACTAACTTTGGTGGAGTAGATGAAGTAGACACACTGGATTTGGCAAAGTAAAATCCTTTGACTTGACTAGCAGTAATCCAGAAAGCTTTCTTAGCAGTGCACTGCACCCCAAACCTGTCTGGGGAAAAAGGAACCTAAAAACCCATGCAGAAAAGATGTTGGGTTCAGCCTCAGTTAGGTTCTCTTCTATTTGAGATCATTCTGCCATGCGTGGATGGATGGACATGGAGTAGGCGCAGAGGCTGGGCCTCCAAGACCTTTGGATCGGGAAACGTCGTGGTGCTAGTAGCCACCTGACAGGGATCTTCCTTACAAACACTATAAAAACAGAAAGGCTCAAAAAGGCAAGGTGCGCTCCCAGGCTTTGGAGTCGATGGAAATCTTGCAGCAAGTTGTGTGCAATGCATCGCGGTTTGCAACTCCGCTGTCGTCCTCATTTCCGATCTCTGAAGAAGACTGGTTTGGAAAGTTGGGGGTCCTGCGGCAGAAGCTATTCAGATTCATTTAGCAATCCAGAGAAACCTCAGTGCAACTCAAGGAAAAGTACTGCTTTGATCAGATCGGCAGCAGAAGAATTGGTGTGGAAGTTAGATCTGAATGAATAACATTCAATGTGGGCTGACTAGTTTTTGTATCTTCATAAAGATATCGTTCAAGTCCTTCAGATGCTTCATCCATCCTTTCTTGAGTGGGACTTGCTCTCCGCTTGGATTCCAAATATGGTCCATGACCCAGACCTGCTGATTCTTTTCCTATAGTGGCTCTTGAAGCTGCCCTTGAGACTCTAGCATCACAGATGACTTCTAGAATGTTCCACTGCCTCCCACACCATCTGGATCCTGTGCCTTGGGCCAAGGTTCACTGTGTTTCCTCAGAGAAACCTCTTGGGCTGTGCTTCCTCAGTGACTCCCTGTGGCCATATCAAGTCTCAGTTCCTCTTCTTGCGTTCATGCCAGAGCACTGAAGCCCCTTAGACAACTGTCTATTCTCCCAGCCCATTTCCTGATTGGCTTGTAACAGATCCCTCTGCCCCTTGCTCTTAGGAACCACAAGCCTAGGAAGGTCTTTCCTCTTCCTCTTCCCCCTTCAGGCCCTTGCCATGACGTGCCCCTAATAAAACCCTCCTGTGTGTGTGTAAGTAGTTGTGCTTTGGTGTACTTAGTGCTCGCTGGTTGTCAGCCTCTCACCCTGTCCTGCATTCGAGATGGCTTGAATCCCAGCTCCACCATGACCAGCTGGGTGAGCCCTGGAGAGTCTCTCGAATACCCTCTCTCCCTGTAATGTGGAAGTAATGACCATCCCATAGAACAGAATCAGGGCTGTTTCATGGCGGCCGCTGAGAGTGCAGAGGGCCCTGACCTCAGAACGGCCCCACACGTGGGTTGTGTATTCCATAGCTTTCTCAACGTTGTGACCAACATACCTGATAAGAACAACTTAGAGGAGAAAGGGTTTATGTGGTTCGTGCTTTCTGAGGGTCAGCCCATGGTTGGCTGGTTCCAAGTCAGAAACATCGTGGCAGAGGGGTTGGTAGAGGACAGCTGCTCAGCTCATGGCAGCCAAGAAACAGAGAGAGCAGAAGGGACCAGGGACACAGATACGGTGCCCAAGGCCACACTCCTCCCGCCAAGCCCCACCTGCCTACGTTACCACCCAGTAAGTCCATTCAAATGATTGCTCTATTGATGAATTAACGATTCAGCGACTCACCTCTGAACATTTCTGCCTTGTCAACACAGGAGCTTTTCTTGGCATATTCCACATCCAAACCATAACAGATTTCAAGGCTCCGGAGCCTCTCAGCAGCCAGTACTCCACCACAGTGACTTCAACGCACGTCTGGCCTCCCCTTCCGTGGCCACTTGGGACGGCTGCTCAAACAGCCATCCTCACCTCTGGTAGTCAGTGTCCCTGCCCATCCAGCAGATGTAGGAGAAATCCACGTACCCAGTACATCTGGCAGGGAAGTCTCCGTATCAGGGGACATAACCCACCCTAGCTCGGGTCTGCAGGCTAGTGAGAATGAGAGACGAGCGCAGGTCTGGCGGCCAGTGACAGGGTCCCTGGGCAGATGGTGGGCCACGCACATGTGTGGGGACTGGGTCCATGGGCACCTGTCGGGGTCTGTACTGGCTCAGAGATTATCCCTGTGAATGACGGAGTGCAGCATCCAAGAGAAGCAGAAAAATGCCATGAATGGTTAAGAAATCATGGAAGAAAGGTGAAACTTCACACTTTAGTGCCATTAAAGTGGCATTTTTTCGGGCATGTTTAACTTATTTATTTCTACTTTTTATTGGTGCATTGTAATTATACATCGTGGCGAGGTTCAAAGTGATACAAGCACACATGCGCACAGTGCTTGGTGTGTTTCCCGCCGCATCCCACCCTCCCCCTCCCTCCCCACACGTTAGTGAGATTGGTAGTGATGCCTTCATGTATGGACATAACATCATCAGACTCTTTCCTTCCTCAAGCCTCATTTTTCCTCCTTCCAGCAGCTAGAGAGAAAACAGGAAACAAAAAGAGTTTCCTGAATGTTTTAAAGGAGGAATGCCACATTTTTATTTTTCGCTGGTCCACAATAGGGTCCTGCCATAGAATTATTTTGACAATTAAATGCAATAACACAAACCACGCATGTGGAGGCCACTCAGTGAAAGGTAATTCTTGTTTTTATGGGTGAACTTGTAGTCTTCCCAACCACACTGTGGTCTCCTTGAAAGCCAGGGTTATAATTACTGCTGGCTTTTCATTTTCCTATTTGTCTAGACAGAACTCTCTCTTCTGTAGAGCACATACTCTTCACATCTTATATAAACACAGCATAATTAAAGAAACTAAGACATTACCATGCATTCTATGTCACCGACTAAACCAAAAATTGTATTAGATTTCCCACACTTTTCCACTACTGTCCTTTTTCCGCTCCGGGGCGCGATGAGGAACTCACCCTGAGCTGGTCGTTCATCTCCTCCGTCCCCTCTGTCTCCTTGTTTCTCATGACCTGGTTCATCAAGGGGCACGGTCAATTGCTTTGGAGGATGTCTTTGGTCTTTTCTTGTATTTCTTTTCATTATTAGATTGCAGTTTGGAGGTCTCCCCCCTTTGGCAGAAGATCATAGAAGGGGTGCCTTTCTCGCTGTACCCTGTTAGAAACCAGCGATGCTGAGTTTGGCTAGCCGTGAATTAACCTCCATCACTCAGTCAAGGTGTAGTCGGTGGGGTTTTCCATTATAAAGGCTCCCTTTTCTATCTGTAATTAACTAGTAAATGTCTTGGGGGAGATACTTTGAGACTATACAACTCCTCAGTTTTTCCTCAGACTGCCACTCCTGCCCTTGGCTGGATCTTGCCCACAATTATAACTGTAGCATTCTATTGTTGACTTTGTACTTCCCCGATTCCCTATACGTTCATCAATTGGAATTCTCGATGCATGGATTCCCTATGTATTGATTTATCCAACCACTTGCTTATATTAGTATGTTGGGCGCATTGGTATTTTTTTATTGTCTTGGCTACATTTATTTTGTTGCTCAAAGTACTCCAGCTTTGGCTATTAAGAGCTTTTTTTTTAGGTTGGTTTCTGTGTCCTCCTGATATGTCCCTTCACATTCTATCTTGAGCACTTTTTCCCTTTCTGGGGTCACAGTATACTCCTGGTTCACCTTATATTTTCTCTGACCCACACTCTGGAATCAAGCACTTCTTCAGAACCCTGGCAGATACCAACATAATGATGCAAACTTGGTTTGGAAACCACAGGTGCTCTATCACTTGGTGCTAGTGGCTACCGGTGACGGATGTTCCTCTGTGTATGTGACATGAAAACCTCATTTATTTCAAGCCTGAACATGTCAGAAGTAACCCTTGCAGCAGTGGGATTATTGTCACTTAGCTGTTGAGAAAATAGGATAAGAAAAAGAGTAAGTAATTGCCAAATATCTAACATTGATAAAGGTCAGGCTGGCATTGTCATGGAAGTCTTTCAAGCTTCATAACCTGCCGGGCGTGGTGGTGCACACCTGTAATCCCAGTACTTGGGAGGTGGAGACAGGAGGCTCACAGGTTTTTGGCCAGACTCAGCTACTTAGTGAGACCCTGTTTCAAAATTTAAAAAATAAAATAGGGCTGGGGGCATAGCTCAGAGTTAGAATGCCCCTGGATTCAATCCTCAGCACCAAAACTTCCCCCAAAACAAAACAAAACAAAACAAAACAAAACAAAACAAAACAAAACAAAAACCTGACTCTTCCCACTTTGCCAGAACCTAAAAGCAATATTGAGAACTCTTCTGAAATTGAACCGAGGGCCTTGGACATCCTAGGTCAGACCCTCTAGCATAGTGCAAGTCAAAACTACATGGAGATTATATCTAACCTCACTTAGAATGACAATCATCAAGGATAAAAACAATAATAAATGCTGGTGAGGGTGTGGGAAAAAGGAATGCTTGTACACTGTTGGTAGGATTATAAATTAGTACAACCACTATGGGAATTCGTATAGCAGTTCCTCAAAAGACTAGGAATAGAACCACCATATGACCCAAAAGAATGAAAATTAGAATACTATAGTGATACACGCATGCCCGTGTTTATGGCAGCACGATTCATAAAAGCCAAGTTACGGAACCAACCCAGGTGTCCGTCAACAGATGAATGGATAAAGAAATGTGGTCTATACATCCAATAAAGTTTTACTGAGCAATAAAGAAAAATTATGTAATTTGCAGAAAAATAGATGAAACTAGAGAACAATATGCTGAGTGTAATCAGCCAGTCTCAGAAAGTCAAGGGTTGTATATTTTCTCTCATATGAGTTAGGTGGAGAGAAAATAGAAAAGAAAAGGGATTTCATGATAATAAAGTGAGATAGCAATAGAACAGTGGGTGGGGATTGAGGGAGGAAGGTGGGGAGGGGAAAAGCAAGATTGAGGAAGGAAACACCCCAAATACTGTTGTGTTCATATATGAAGGTATCACAACCGACCTTACTAGCAGGTCTGGGGAGAGAGCCGAGGGTAGTGGGATGAGGTTAGGATAGAACCACACCAAGAAATATCATGTGTATATATGAATGTATCACTTCAAACCTCACCATGATGTATAATTATAATTGCACCAAAAAAATTCCTAAACAAAATTGAGAGCTCCTTTATTACTGACTTGTTCATCAGCTAATGTTTAACTACAGTTAAGGGTAAAATAATTTTGCAGAAATCAGTTTATCGGTATGCTCTGTTATTAAAAAAATCTGCAAATCTGCAGTTTTTGATCTTTATCTCTGATAAAAGTCATGGAGTTGAGTTCGAGTTTGAAATGATAAAACAGTCAGAAGGACATCTACTTGGGTCACAAGAGAAATATCTCCAGTCACAGACAGAACGCACCCAAGATTGTCAATCACAGAGAGGGTTTTGCACTGAAATGAGGGGGCTGAGGCCTGCTATTTTCCCACTGGGTATGACCATTTTTGAAAACCCTCAAGTTTCATCAGTCAGCCTGCATCCTATTAAAGCTGGTAAATTCATGCAAAAAGGAATGTTCCTTGTTCTACCATGAACTTTTATTACCCCTTTTCCTTTGATTGGGTAACAGCTGACAGTTTATAATAGAAGATCAGGCTATGGTAACATGGAAAGAAACATAAAATTTAACATTTATGTATTTCCAACTCCTGGTCACATGTCAGAGGGATTTAAAAAGGATTAAGTGAGAAATTTATAGCTTTGTACAATCACATTTACAGCACAATATTAAAACTCTCAAAAAGATGAAAAATGGAAAAATTATAACGTCAGGTTCTTTAGGTACACAATCTGCCACCTTGAATACACATGTGTGTGTTTGTGATCCATTTCTGGGGCGAAGGGACATTGATCTGGCATTAGAAGACAAGTCTGCATTGTCACTGTTCAGGAAAGAGAAGACGACTTTCTCCAAGGTGCAAACCAAAATCAAGGGCTCCGAGCACACGAATTCACATCCCAACTTTCATTTCTGAGTAATATGTATGATTTTGATAAACTCTAAAACCTCCCGCCATTTCTGTACATGACTTTGAGTCCAGCAGCCAAAAGAAAAACATTAGGCAACTGACAGTTATGGGATAGTTGTTGGCTATCTCACTGCTGAAGGATAGCATTTAGTGAATCAGGAGCAAACGCATATGGAAGTGGATGACATTATGAGCCTGCCTTTAAGGTCCCTTGCAGGAGATAAGCTGGACGGCAGAAGTAGATAACACATGCATAGTACCAGATGCAGATATAGATACAGGTATAGATATATTATTGTATCATACAAGTTGTAGATAGATAGATAGATATATGTATATGTGTGTGTACTGCATCCTGCAAGTTACATATATATAATATAATGCTATATATAATGTGTATTATATATTATTATAGTTAGATATAAAATGTCCCCTAAAGAGTTCTTTTTTTTTTTTTGCGGTACCGGGGATTGAACCCAGGGGCGTTCTACCTCCGCTCTATACCCCCGGCCCTATTTTTTATACTTTATTTTGAAACCGGGTCTCACAAAGTTGTGGAGGGCCTCACTAAGTAGAGAGAGAGACAGAGAGAGAGAGAGAGAGAGAGCATGCCCTGAGTCCACGGTCCCCGGCCTCACATGGACCGAGTCCAAAACCATAAGAAAATAAACCTTTCCTCTAAGTTATGTGGTCAGTCTTTTAGATTATAGTTTCAAGAATGCTGACCAGAACATATATTAAAAATGCCATATATAATAGATATGCATGTATATCTTTTATATATAAATATAATAATGATTTTATGGTAGCATGATATATTTATATCATCATAAGTATGTAGATTTATATACATAAATTATATATGTATATGGTCACCTGTATGTGAAAGCTGATAGCCAACATCCAGATGCATAGCTCTGTAAAAAGCAATGAGGTTTTTATCTAGTACTAAAAAAGCTAATACTCAATTTCTACACCTCCACCCAAATGGAAAAGAAACAATTCTGGCAATTCACCTGTGTGTTGAAAACATACCAATTAATATTTTCTGGTTTCTCTAACATGAAAGTCACATAGGTTCCCAGCCCTGAACGGAGCAGAGGTGTGCAGCGTCCCTTGCAAAGAAAGAGGGTGGCCAGAGACACAAGGTCGGGGCCACTCATACAGGAATGCTTGCCCGACAGTTGATGTTGGGGATTAAACCCAGGGGAGGGTTCTACTTCCAAGCTACATCCCCAGTCCTATTTTTTTTTTTTTGAAACAGGGTCTTGCTAAGCTGCTGAGGGCCTCTCTAAATTGCTGAGGCTGGCCTCAAACCTGCAATCCTCTTGTCTCAGACTCCTGTGTACTGAGATTACAGCATGCACCACCATGCCCAGCTGTCGACACAATCCTGCAGACAGAATCTGATGAAATGGCTGGCTCCGATTGTAAGGCCACTTCACCTGGGAACTGCAGCCACTGGCCAATCAGAGCCGTCCAGCTCTTGAATAATGCAGGTGGCAAAGAGCTTTCTTTCAAGACACTTTAGGAAGCCTCCCTCTTACCTCGATAAAACCCCAGCTTTTCGTTGTTCCTCGAACATACTGGAGGCAGCCCTGTTCTGAGTATGGTGAAGGAATGTGTACATTGGATTGCAATTCTACTAGGTGTTTATTCCAAAATAATTTTTATGGAGATTTCCTCTCTCTCTCTCTCTCTCTTTGTGTCTCCATATATATATACGATGACTTTGATATATACAGGAGGAAGAGTTCACAGAGAAATTAGGTGAGAAAAGCTGGAATTTTTTCTCTACATCTCACATGGAAACTACTGGGCATAAATTGTGTTCAAACAACTAGGAAATTAAAATAAGAAGAGAACACAACATGTAGTTAAGTTAAAGGATTTCTTTAAAAAAGAAATAACAGGCAGAAATATGGAACTCAATTTGACTTAGGCAAGAGTTGTTTCTAAGACTTTAGGCTGACCCCATTCATAATAATCAGTAGAAATCAAATTTACTATTTAGTAAATAAATACAAGCAGCATTGGGTGACTTCTACCTGCTGGGCCTTGTGATCAGTGTTGAGTGTGCACCTGAGAGTAACACGTGGTATGTGACTTTGCAGAGCTAATATTTAAGCGGAGGAAATACATGAAATGGGCATCATGCTAGAGGCAGAGGATGGAGGCTGCACGGGGCGCTGTTGGAGAAGGTAGGCTTTGCACAGAAAAGCTCACCTGTCCTGATTTTGCCAGCTTGGGTTGTTTGTACATTCTGAGGCTCAGTTTACACATTTGCACAAAAGGAGAATATATTACCTATGTGGTGTGCTGGATAAAATAAAAATGAAAGTGAGTCAAAGCCAAATAACTTGCTCATTTGGCTTTACGTACCAAGTTAAGGACTTTGGATTTTATAATAAGGAAATAGACATGGAGGAAAATATACCGAGTGCCGTGTGCATCTATGTTTGTATCACTTTGAAGCTCACTGTGATGTATAATTACAATGCACCACTAAAAGTATAAAAAAGGAAATAGATTTTTACTTGTGCATGATTAAGCATGATAATATGTAAAATATTTACCACAATATCAATGTCATGCATATAAGCACTGGACATTTTTATGACAATGATGATTGGGGGGGTCTGTAAGTCAGGCTTAGACAGCCAAGAAAGGCTTCTCCCTCCAAAAAAAAATCACTCACAAAACTAGATTTTTGGAATATTTCTGTTAAATCAGCTTTCAGAAAGAAGGTATCAAATCACATTTAATAAGAAAGTATGTGGACATTTAGAAAGAATTTTTCAGTATGTAAAACAAAGGGAAAAGCAAGAGTATCCTACATTGTGCTGGTTTGTTTCCAAAGATAAGGCAGCAATCATGCAAAATATTTGACCCTTAGAGAGAAGGATTAAGGAAAACAGCACAGAAGCCGGGCACAGTGGCTTGAGTCTGGAATCCCAGTACGAGTGAGGCTGAGACAGGAGGATCACAGCTTTCAGGCCAGCCTCAGCAACTTAGAGAGATCCTCTGCAATTTAGCAAGACCCAGTTTTAAAATAAAAAAGGGCTAGGGGGTTAGCTCAGAGGTAGAGCGCCTCTGGGTTCAATCCCCCATACCCTCCTAAAAGAAAAGAAACCAACAGGGTAGAATTGAACTTTAGGAAATGTTCTACCTGCCTGACTGGTGGGTTAGTTCATTCATTCATTCATTCATTCATTCATTCATCACTTTTACATTCAAATATATGCGGATGGCTCATTGGAGTAGGTGGTTACGACAATAGAGTATAAAACATGATCAGAGAACCTAGATGGGGTACCTGTACCTTGGGTGTGTTTATTCAACATTTATAATAAAAACAAGAAAATATCTGCTCTTAAGTTATTTGTTATAGCACCAGGAATAAGCGGAAGTAATTGCTTGTTGGAAACATTTCAACAGAAATGTAGCAGTTGAGGAAGAAATAACTCAATAACCCAGGGAAAATTAGACGTGCACGGATCATTGTTTGTTACAGTTAGATATGAAATGTTCCTTCAAGAGCCCATTTGTTAATGTTTGGAGCTGATATAATTGAGTCATAAGGGTTGTAATCCCAGCAGTGGAAAAATCCACTGTAATGGATTTATCTGGGTGGTGACCAAGGCTGGTAGTGTGTGGCTAGAGAAGGTGGGTCCCTGGGGGTGCGGCCTTGGGGATTCTATGTGGCTCCTTCTCCCCCACTCTCTCGCTTGCTTCTGGCTTCCATGATGTGAGGAGCACAGCCTGTGTGCTTTCCCTCTCTCTGCCTCTTGCCACCATGCCCTGAGATCCGTGGTCCCCGGCCTCACATGAACTGAGCCCGAAACCATAAGAAAATAAATCTTCTGCCGGGCGTGGTGGCGCACGCTTGTAATCCCAGTACTTTGGGAGGCGGAGACTGGAGGATCCGGGTTCGTGGCCAGCCTTAGCGCTTTCTCTCTCTCTCTCTCTCCCTGTCTCTCTCTCTCTCTCTCTACCTAGTGAGGCCCTCCGCAACTTCGTGAGACCCGGTTTCAAAA
>PVJS01041478.1:0-17949 GCA_004027185.1 Glis glis
AAAAAAAAAAAAAAAAAGAATAACCACACAGGAGAGGCTAGCCACCTTTAAGCCATACCTAGCAATAAATATCTACATCCAGAAGAGGTTACTATACAGGGAGAGTGATTAGACACAGGAAACCTACAGAGTGAGAGAGAGATACCAAAAGCAACAAATATATAAGCTTAAGAAACCTGAAATCATGGGAAGGAGGAACAACAAAGAAACAATGAGCACCCACAACTCCACAATAATAGAACCCATTACCACAGAAATTCAGGGATTGCCAGAAGGACAATTCAGAACTTTAGTAGTAGAAATAATACAGGATTTCCAAAAAGAATTCAGAGAGAGCTTGAAACAAATGAATCAATGATCAAATAACAAATGATCAAATAAGCAAAGAATCTGACACCCAAAATAGGAATCAAATAGAGGCTTTGAAGGAAGTGAAGGATGCAATAATTGAAATGAAGACATCAATACAAACTATTAACAGTAGACTAGAACACATGGAAAACAGAATCTCACTCTCAGAAGATGACCACTCCAAAAGTGCATGCATCGTACATAATATAGAAAAAACAATTCGACAGCATGAATTGGACATCGAAAGATCTCAGCCAACTTGAAAAGAGCAAACCTAAGAATAATAGGCATAGAAGAGGAATAGAAGCTGAAACCAAAGGAATAAACAATCTTTTCATAGAGGTAATATTGGAAAATTTCCCAAACATAGAAAGGGAGGTCGACACCCAGGTAGAAGAAACATATAGAACCCTGAATAGACAAGATCAGAGAAGAGGTTCACCATGACACATAATAGTCAAATTGACTAGGCCAAGGAGAGAATCTTAAAGGCAACCAGAGAAAAAAACCAAGTAACATACAGAGGCAAAACAATAAGAATTACCTCCAACCTTCCAAACCATGTCATGAAAGACAGGAGGGCCTGCGGCAACATATTCCAAACTCTGAGAGAAAACAACTTCCAACCAAGATTTACCTACCCAGCACAGATATCTATAAAAGTTGATGGGGAAATAAAAACCTTCCACGACAAACAGAAGCTGAAAGAATTTATGTCTGCCAAACCAGCATTAGAGAAAGTACTCAAAGAGATTAACTATACAGAAGAGATAATGAATAAATGCCAGAACCAAAGAAACAATAATTCCCATGAAACAGCCAACTAAGAAAAGGGGGGGAAACACTACCTCAAACAGAAGTCAAAACTCAAAATGTTAGGAATTAAGAATCATTAAGAATCATCTCTCAATAACCACGCTGAATATAAATGGACTCAATTCCCCAATCAAAAGACATAAGGTGACAAAATGAATCAAAAATCTCAATCCATCTATATGCTGCTTACAAGAAACACACCTTACAAGTAAAGATACTCACAAACTTAAAGTAAAAGGCTGGAGCAAGGTAATCCACACCGGTGGAACATGAAGACAAGCAGGAGTAGCAACTATGATACCAGACAAATTAGAGTTCAAGCCTAAACTTATCAGAAGAGACAAAGAAGGTCACTTTTTACTATTAAAAGGAACAATCCAACAAGAGGATATAACGATAGTCAACATTTATGCCCCAACTATAGGTGCAACCACCTTCATAAAACAAATTCTTCATGACTTTAAGTCACACATAGATCCTAATACAATAATATTGAGAGACTTCAACACTCCTCTCACACCACTCAACCGATCTTCAAGACTAAGGGTCAGCAAAGATGCCTCAGACCTAAGGAACCCCATAGGTCAAATAGACCTACTAGACACATACAGAATATTCCACCCAACTACAGCCGAATTCACATTTTTTTCTGCTGCTCATTGAACCTTCTCTAAAATAGACCATATCCTAGGCCACAAAGCAAGTACTAGCAAATTCAAGAAATGTGACATAATCCCCTGCGTATTTTCAGACCATAATGGAATGAAACAAGAAATCAACTATAAGAAGACACAGAGAAATCTCATAAATACGTGGAGACTGAACACCACACTGCTGAATGAAGAATCAGTCAAAGAGGAAATAAGGAAATTCCTAAAAACAAACGAAAATGGGGAAATAACATATCAAAATCTCTGGGACACGTTGAAAGCAGTATTAAGAAGAAAATTCATAGCACTGAGTGCTCACATAAGTAGATCTGAAAATCACCAAATAAACAACCTAATGACACACCTCAAAGCTCACATAAGTAGATCTGAAAATCACCAAATAAACAACCTAATGACACACCTCAAAGCCCTTGAAAAGCAGGAACAGTCTAACCCCAAAGCCAGTAGAAGACAGGAAATTATTAAAATTAGAACAGAAATCAATGAAGTGGAGAATAAAAAAAATACAAAAAATCAACAAAACCAAAAGCTGGTTTCTCGAAAAAATACACAAGATAGATAAACCATTGCCAACCTAACCAAAAGAAAAAGAGAATCAACCCAAATTACCAAAATAAGAGATGAAAAAGGAGATATCATGACCGACAGTACGGAAATACAGAGGATTATCAGAAACTACTTTGAAAAGATATACTCAAATAGAATGGAAACCCTTGAAGAAATTGACAAATTTTTAGACACATACAACCCTCCAAAACTGAATCAAGAAGATATAGAAAAATTAAACCAACCAATAACAATCAAAGAGATTGAAGCAGCAATAAAGAGCTTACCATCAAAGGAAAGCCCAGGTCCAGATGGTCCCCCGGTGAATTCTATAAAACCTTTATAGAAGAGCTATATTTCTCAATTTATTCCATTTATTCCATGAAATAGAATGAAACGGGACTCTCCCAAATACATTCTATGAAGCCAATATCACATTAATACCCAGACCAATACCAAAACCAAATAGAGACAGCTGAAGGAAAGAAAACTACAGGCCCATATCATTGATGAACTTAGATGCAAAACTTCTAAACAAAATACTAGCAACACGCATTCAAAACCACATCAAGAAAATTATACACCATGAACAAGTCGGGTTTATCTCAGGGATGCAAGGCTGGTTCAACATACGTAAAAACATGTAATTCACCACATAAACAGAACCAAAGACAAAAATCACATGATCATTTCAATAGATGTGGAAAAAGCATTTGACAAAATCCAACACACATGCATGCTAAAAACACTGCAGAGAATTGGAATAGAAGGAACATACCTCAAAATCATAAAGGCAATATACAATAGGCCCACAGGAAACATCATACTGAATGGGGAAAAACTTCGAGAATTCCCCTTAAAAACAGGAACAAAGATGTCCGCTGTCACCACTCCCTTTCAACATAGTCCTAGAGACTCTAGCCAGAGCAATAAGGCAAGAGAAGGAAATAAAAGGAGTAGAAATAGGAAAAGAGGAGCTAAAACTATCTCTATTTGCAGATGACATGATAGTATACTTAGAGGATCCAGCAAACTAAACCAAGAGGCTTATAGAACTGATCAATAAATTCAGCAAAGTGTCTGGATACAAAATCAATCTTAAAAAATCAGAAGCTTTTCTGTACACCAATCATAAATCCACTGAAAAAGAAATCCAGAAAACATTTCCACTCACGATATCCCCCAAAACAATAAAATATTTGGGAATAAACCTAACCAAGGAGGTAAAAGACCTCTAAAAGGAAAACTATTTAGCATTGAAAAAAGAAATTGAAGAAGATCTTAGAAGATGGAAAGATCTCCCATGCTCTTGGGTAGGCAGAATAAATATCATCAAAATGGCCATTCTTCCAAAAGTTCTGTACAGATTCAATTCAATACCCATTAAACTACCAAAGTCATTCTTCACTGACATAGAAAAATCTGTTCTTAAATTCATTTGGAACCACAAAAAACCCAGAATAGCCAAATTAGTTCTCAGCAACAAGAACCATGCAGGAGGCATCACAATACCTGACTTCAAACTATACTACAAACCATAGTAATAAAAACAGCATGGTATTGGCACAAAAGCAGACGCATAGACCAATGGAGCAGAATAGAAGACACTGAAACAAAGCCACATACCTACAGCCAATTGATTTTTGACACAGGGGCTAAAAACATCCACTGGAAAAAAGATAGCCTCTTCAACAAATGGTGCTGGCAAAACTGACTAACCATATGCAGATAAATGGAAATAAACCCCACCTTCTCACCTTGTACAAGATCCAACTCAAGATGGACCAAAGACCTAGAAATTAGACCAGAGACCTTGTAGCTACTTGAAGAGGGCATAGGTCCAACACTTCAACACACAGGCACAGGTAAAGACTTCCTCAACAAGACTCCAAAGGCACAGGAAATTAAAATGAGGGTCAATACATGGGATTGCATTAAACTGAAGAGCTTTAGTGCAGCAAAGGAAACTATCAAGATCCTCAACAGAGAGCCAACAGAATGGGAGAAGATTTTTGCCAGCTACCCCTCTGATAGAGGACTAATATCTAGAATATACAGAGAACTTAAAAAAATCACCACTAAAAAAGCAACCCAATCAAAAAATGGGCAAGTGAACTAAATAGACACTTCATAGAAGAAGAAATACAAATGGCCCATAAATGTATGAAAAAATGTTCAACATCATTAGCAGTCAGAGAGATGCAAATCAAAACTACTCTGAGATATCACCTAACCCCAATAAGAATGGCAAACATTAAAAACACAAATAACAACAAATGCTGGTGAGGATGTGGAGAAGTAGGAACTCTAATACACTGCTGGTGGGATTGCAAATTAGTGCAACCACTTTGGAAAACAGTGTGGAGTATCCTCAGAAGAATGGGAATGAACCTACCGTATGACCCAGCAATACCACTTCTAGGCATCTACCCAAAAGATCTGAAACCAAACTACCAGACTAACGCATGTGTGTCTATTTTTATAGCTGCACAATTCACAATCGCCAAACTTTGGAACCAGCCAAGGTGTCCATCAACAGAGGAATGGACTACAAAACTATGGGATATATGGGATATGTACACAATGGAATTTTATGCAGCCATAAAGAACAAAATTACATCATTTGAAGGGAAATGTAAAGAATTAGAGAACATTATGCTAAGTGAGATTAGTCAGGCACAAAGAGTGAAAAGTCGGATGTTCGCCTTAATATGTGGAAGCTAGATAGAAGGAGATTTAGAAGGGACTCCAGACAAAGAAGAAGAAAACTTTAGATGAACAAAGATGACCTAACTGAGGGAATTGGGAGAAGGATGGAGGGAAACACACTAAAGCGCATGATGTATATATCCAAACTTACAAGACTCAATCACTGTGCAAAGCACTAAAGGGAGGGAACAGGGAGGGAATAGGGTGATACTTGAGGGAGGGCTAAACGAGCAATGTGTGCATGTATGATTCTCCTAACCTGACATTTATCAAATGTATAATTACAATGCACCAATAAATGAATATAAACTGAAAAAAAGAAAAGGAGAAAATAGTTTAAAGGGAAGAGCATCTGTGGGGTAAATAATTCTCTTCCTTTTAAGTTAGTACTACCCTTTTTAAGCATAGTAACTGATATTATTGAGACATTAATAGCTCCCTCTATTGCAATTGGTATTCCCAAAGACTTTGCTCTTTCGTACAACATAATTAAAGTTCTGGAAGCTATTCAAGTAAAGTTAAAAATATTTTTCAAAAGAAAGGTAATTTTTATAATGCTGTATCTGCTAGTCTTTTATCATACAAACAATCAGAACTAACATCTGCCAGTGCTATATTCATGGCATATGGGCCCTGTGTTTAGTAGAGAACAATTTCAAGAGATGAACCAAAAAAAAGAAGAAGAAATGGAATTACATCTATTCCATGTGACATTATTTAGGAAATCAACTTTTGTTGCTCAAATAAAAGCATAATACTAAAGGAGGACCTTATTGAGCTAAATAGTAAATATACAAGTAGATATTTTAAAAGGAAGATATTTTGTCAGTGGTTTAGAAAATGTATACTTTTGAAGTGAATTTTCTTTTAATTCAATAATAAACCTGCAAACTTTTAAAACAAATAAATAAGCTCCTGGAAAGGAGGTGTAGCCACCTGAATGTGTTTACTGAAGAACAATTATCTATTTTTAGGAACTGCCTGTTTGGTTTTCAGTGCAGGTGTTGATTCAAACAAACAGTAGCCACTGTTCCACTGGGCCAGAGTGTTTAATTCATTGATGAAAGAGAATGAAGCATTCAGGGAAGGCCGACCTCAAACTTAACCTTCAGGTTGAAAGTACCCTCAATGCAATTTCTTGAAGATGTTGTGATCATTTTATTCCAAGGATACATAACTGAAAATTCATATTAATGCACATTGAGTGACAAATTCCTGTTTCTATATTTCACTTCACCTTAGAAAAATAATCAAAAATTTCCAGTTGAGAAAATATTTTATTGAAAAAGAAAGGGATAGGAAACAATCTCACAAGATTTTAATTTAATTTTTTTGTGTGTGGTACCAGTGATTGAACCCAAGAATGTTTCACTTCCCAGCTATATCCCCAGACCCCCGTTTTTGATTTTTTTATTTTGAAACAAGGTCTCACTAGGTTGCTGATTATATATATATATATATATATATATATATATATATATATATTTATTTATGTATATATAATTTTTATGTATGGTGCTAAGCATTGAACCCAGGGGCATTCTACCTCCTAGCTGCACCCCCAGCCCTATTTTATTTTTTACTTAGAAACAGAGTCTCACTAAATTACTGCCAACCTCACTAAGTTGTTGAGACTGACTTTGAACCTGTGATCCTCCTGTCTCAGCCTTCTAAGTACTGGGATTACAAGTGTGTGCCACCACTCCTGGCTTGAGTATTGCTATATTTCTGAGGCTGTCTTCCAACCTGTAATCCTTCTATCTCAGCCTCCCAAGTACTAGTATTACAGGCATGTACCATCACATCCAGCTTAATTTTGGTTTCAATACTTTTGAGTTTTAGGGTTTTTTTCTTTCTTCTGAATCAAGCTTAATTAATTTATTCACATTAATGTATAGTTATTAACTGATGAAATAAATGTTATTAATTTCACTTACCCATCAGTAATTCTGGCTATATGTGTGTGCATGTGTGCGTGCATGTGTGTGTGGTACTGGAAATTGAACCGGGGGCATTCTACCACTGAGCTACACCCCAAGGCCTTTTCATATTTTATTTTGAAGCAAAGTCTTGCCAAATTACCTCCCACTGACCTGGAACTTGTGATCCTCTTGCTTTAACCTCCCAAGTACTGTGATTACAGGCCTGCACCACCATTTGGGGCAGCAATTCCAATTTTCTACTGGCCTAGCAGGTACATTAAAAAGGGCAACTTTCAAAAAAACATAAATTAGAAGCTAATCACTTTTCCTATATGTTTAAATGCATTGTGTTATAAGTTAATCTATTCTTGTCCTGATTTTTGTTTAAGAGTTTAGGTTGTAATACAGTTTTCAGATGATTCAGTTATATACTGCAGTTCCACTAAATTGGCCAAAGATCATTAACATCAAATTAAATTTAGAAATAAAAATGTGTACTTTGATAAATTATTTTTATGACCACATTATTGGCAGATATTACAAAGCTACATACTTGCTATTTGGTTATGGGAGTGAAATATTTGTTATAAATTTAAGTTTAAGCCTCAGTAACAATGTCAAAAGTAAGGTATATTGCAGTCTGGATTAGTAAGGAAGCTGACATGGAAAACACTGAGAGCAGGCAGCACAGCAGGCATGAGAAGGTCATAAAAGTCTATGTAATATGCCAAAATATGAGCGTGTCTGAAGGAAGATAAGTTTCCACTGATGAAGAAGCAAGGTGATCAAGCAACTTTTAATATCATGGATAAACAATATCCACAATATACATTCCCTCTTTATAAACATTCTTTTAGCAAATCCTGTTCCCCACATGTGCATTTAAGTACTACCACGATTATCCACTGGAAACAAACAAAAGGGAATACAGTGTTCTTGTGGAGCAAAGAGACAGCAGCATGAGACAAACCTTGGGTCATACTAAGAATCCACTGGAAACTTGGTGAAAGAAATGGTTCAAGTAGCGATATACATACATGAAGTTATCAATACCAATCTCAATAATATGTACGGGGAGAGAGTGGGATGAGATCGAGAAGGAAACCCATTAAGTGTTGTGTACATGTATGTTGCTAACACAAATAAAAGTATATTAAAACAAATAAATAAAATTTTCATTTAAAAACTGACTGGGGCCAAGGATTGAAATCAAGGATGTTCAAGTACAAATAATCATGATTTCTTTTGAAAATTGAAGAAGTTGTGGAGTGTCTTTGAACTTCCCACAGCTCATTAAATACATCACTTAAGTTTAATTTAGCTAAATCTCAATGTATCAGGCTAATATTTAGCTCAAATTATTCAGTTCATATTGACATGTCCCTGTGGTTAAATTTTATAAGCAAATTATTTTACAGTAACCTACTTTTTATCTATAAACTATTTTACAGTGACCTACTTTTAAAAATCATTATTAGTACTTTTACAATACAAAAATTGTAGTAGTCATTGTCAACATCAGGTGCTTTAGGCAACCCCCCCTCTTTTTCCTAAACAATAGTTCCAAGAGAGTAGTGAAATTTAATCTTTTGTCTACTTACTCTATTTAATGTCAGTTTAAGATGGGGAATTTGAATCAAAGCTATAATGGCAGACATATGAAATATTTGTGAGAATTTAGATGAAAATGACTGATTAAATTTTGTAAGTAAATAAGAAAATAGTACTTACAGAAATCTGAATAGCTACTCAGATGTATCCTAAAGGAGTCATACTACCTCTGAGAATTCATTAGAGTCTCAGTTTTGTTCTTAGTCCTGCAATTTTATAAAAACGGTCTTGAAGTTTTAGACAGTCTTGGAAGGATGTTGATTTATACTAAGAAAATTCACAAGAGACTGAATTATGCATACCATATAGCATGTTGCATACTTTTTCACTTGAACCTAATAGTCATAGTGACCTGAGCAATAAACTGTCGGTTCTTCAAGAATGCTTCAGTAGGATATTCTCTAATTATGTTAGCATTATGGAAAATATATTATCAAAAGGTTCCTGGGAGTAAAAGGATTTAGAATAAAGGTATCAATTATTTATTTAATTATGTAGTAGTGTTCCTTTATTCTCAGTTTTACTTTTTATAGTTTAAGTGGTCATCTATGCTCAGAAAATATAGTATAAAAAGATATTTTGAGAGAGACAGAAACCCAATTCACATAACTTTTATAATGGCATATTGTTATAACTATTAGATTATATATTAGTTATTGTTAATCTCTTATTATGCTTAATTTATGTTAAATTTTTACCTAGGTTTTGTACTATATATATATAGTACAAAACATAATATATACAAGGCTCAGCATTACCTATGATTTCATGTATCTACTATGTCCTGGAATATATCTTCTGTTGACTATGGGAAGACTCTTTAAGTATTCCTGGTAGATTTCCTATTTCTCAAAAGTAATTAGAAGAATGTTCTTTAAAAATCTGGCACTCCTCTTACTGCTTTGTTTCTAAGAACCAGGATGGTGATATAAATAGAATCATGAGAAAACTAAAAACCCAGGGGCAGGGTTTTATACTGCTTCTCAGTGTGTAATCCTGGAAGGAGAGAGCTGGATAAGATAGACCCATAGCAATACAATCCAGATGAAGCAGAGGACTATACAACTAGCATAGGATACATTGGCAGTGAACAGAAATGGGTTGCCTCTCCTGGGCCTTCTATAATTTTACCTGTAGCATGTACATGGATAATATCCCATGTTCCCAAAGCCCCACAGAATACAGACAATGAAGCTGAGGTCCAGCACCATGCAGGAGGGCACAAGAAGAGGTTCTTAGTCCATTTGGGCTGCTGTAACAAAAAATACAATAGAATGAAAGAGTTGTAAACAAAATAACCCTGTTTCCCACAGTTAGGATGTGCAAGGTTAGTGTGCCAGAAGATTCAGTGTCTCAGAGGTGGAAGGAATGAGAAAGAAACCTGGGGTCTTGTTTATAATGTCACCAACTTTATTCACAAGGGTTCCACCTGTATAACCTCATCACTCTCAAGGCTCCACCTTCAAACGCAATCACATCAAGGATGAGATTTTAATGTAGGAATTTGGTAGGGGCATGCAAACAGTCTATAAGAGAGTGGTATGAGATGTCAGAAGCTTTGCAGGGAGAATACAGAGGAGAGGTGAAGTTGTCTACAGACCATGTGAAACAAGACCCAAGCAATACAGAAGGACAAATAGTGATGTGTGAACTAGCTAAACCTACAGACTGAGGGTTCACACTTCAGACTTCACTAACAACCATGTAGTGCCCCGAGAAAAGCTCTGATGGGGAAGCCAATCGGCAAAGAGAAAAGTAGTTGATCCTCTGTCTGTGGCTCTCAGGCAAACTTACCCCATTGCTACAATTTCTGGTATTCTTTCAGTCAGGCAAATGTTCTTTTAGGGAATAAGAAAATTCTGGAAAAACTTAGTTTTACCCAAACAATTACCTAAAAATTGTTATTTAAATTAGAAATGACACATAACTTTATTTAACTTAGAGTTACAAGCTGTGATTTGTAAAAAAAAAAAGCATTAAATTTTAGAGATGTTCATTTGATTTTTTAAACACATGGTCGAATAAAAATCGAGGAAAAGATTATGATTGAGAAAAATATTATTAATATATGCTTAAAATTATCTTTACCACCCTCTTTTCTATCCTAAAGGGTAATATCAGGTCTCTCTCATCTGAAATACTAGTTCCAAACCAATTTTGAACAGGCGCTATCAACACTAGGAATAATGAACCATAGGTATAATTGTCTATTTGACCAGGAACTATTTCACCAATCTAGACAATTAGCCCAAATTAAGAAGCATTTTAATAATTCTCTTTCTCTTGCACTTTTATTTTCTGAAATGCCCTACTTCCCCTACCTCAGATGTCCATGAAATTCTATTATTTCAATTTGTTCTCACTGCATGGAAAAGTGGCTTTGTCAACACTGCTGTGGGTTAGGATCTATCCATTAAGTGTGCTTTAATTAATACCAGAACATTTTCTAAGATAGCTTTTTGGATTTATTATATAATTACCAATATGAGGATAGAATTGAAATGTGTGTCAGGGAACAATTAGTGGCCTCTTTATGTAGCTCCCCTTTGAGATATGAATAAATGTAACAGGAGGGTTTTCTGGGTTTATATAGCTAAAATGCTAACTAAGATAATTTCCAATCATTCTCTTTTTCCCTTAGCTATATTTTTCTTGTTTAGATTTGAATATTATTGACGCACTCTCTTTTTATGTTTGCAGTAGTCAGGAGTGCACCTGATGTTCTAAGGGTATTTGACTTTGCTCATTGTGGGACTCCTCTGTACTCTATTATGCAAATTGCTTAAAATTTTAGATTTCCCTTCATTTATATCATGAAATACTCCTTTCTATACAATTATACATATTTCTCTATGCACATATATTCAGATACACTCGAAATGGCTGTATTCTCATATTCACTATACATTTAAATTGGTGATGTGTGTGTGTGTGTGTGTGTGTGTGTGTGTGTGTGTGTATTGCTGTCTAGTGAGAAAAAGCTTTATAGATATTTGTGGGAGTGTGGTTTTCTTCATTTTTGTGTGTGTTTTATGTTTGTTGTCAGAATGGTTGCAAGCACTTTGTCATCCAGTATCTGGAGACAAAGGTTGCTAAATACACCTAGTATGCATAAGACTATCTTTCACAGATAAGCTGTCACTTACAGGATTTTCAAAAGGTCAAGATGTCAAGTGGGTGATAATTTTTATCTCAGCTTAGGACTTAACTGAATTTTATATATGAGTAGAAAATGTTTTTGTCTAATTTCAGCAATATAGGGATATAAGTGCCCAGTGAAGATTAATGACACCTTCCATGGTTCTTGCTTGAGATTTTCACCGGACTGGCCAAGATGACATATCTGTATCTGTCTACATCTATTACTATAGGACACTCGTGCTTTTCTGCCTTTATATATTAAATAGGCATTATTTTATTGTAAAGAAACTCCCTTTTAGGCATTATGTTGACTAATATACTTTTGCTCTCATCAGTTGACTGGACAGTCAGGTTTTGGATGATTTAGGTTGAGTTCAGATCTGCACCCATTCTCCTTGGATCACACACAATCTCAGGCATGTTCCTTGGCTTGAATGCAAGAGCACAAGCTACATGGCCTAAACGAGTGACACAATGACCAAAGCACGTCACATGCCCAAAGATAAAAACGTAGAGAAACACACACCACTCTTCATGAGGTCAAAGCATGACATGTGAACAAGCACAACATGGATAAGGTAGGAGTACCTGTGTCCTCTGGAGGTGAGGGGACTGGGTGATGTGAATATTTTCTGAAAATAATCTAAAAACTATAGGTATTTTATGGTTTTTATAAACAAGTATTAAATTGGATCATAGTATTTGTGACATTCATACAAGATAGTAGGGTGCTTTAAAAGTATTTCCCGAGGATGGTAGATGGGATAGATGCAAAGCAAGGGGCTCAGTAAGAAAATCAACCTCAGTGTCCCTTAGCCTTCTTTTTTTTTTCTTTGGTGGTACTGGGGATTGAACCCAGGGATATTCTCCTCTGAGCTACACTCCCAAGCCCTATTTTATTCTTCTTTTATTTTGAAACAGGCTCTCACTAAGTTGTGGAGTCCCTCACTACATTTTTGAGACTGGTCTCCAACCTGCAAGCCTCCTGTCTCAACCTCCCAAGTACTGGGGTTACAGGTGTGGGTGACCACATCTGGCCCTCCCTTAGCCTTTTTTGAGGTAAGCAAACAAGGAGGGACGGAGTAACAACTTCTTATGATCTTTAACAGAACTAACAATCTCTAATCCATAGAAACAGTGCCTTTAGATAAACCGAGCAACCGCAGGAACAGGGCAGGCCGCCCCGGGCCTTTCCCCCAACCACTTTCTGTGCTAGTGTGCTGCCCTGACAGCGTCAGCGCCATGGGGAAGGCAGAGCCCACGCACATGCCCCAGCCTTCCCCACCCAACCCCCAGCCCCGGGACTGTGCCTGCACCCCAGGGCAGTGCGGGGATCCCCCAACATCCCCACAAAAGCAGCTTCACTAGAAGACAGAGCTCCACCAGAAGCTGTGGGGGCCGGGTTTGAGTCTGGCGCCAGCGGCTCTCCAAAAAGTGCAACATGTCTGCTCTACTGCGCAGGCAGACTGCTACGGGGGCCACTCCCCCTCCTCACTGGTGGGGACCGCAGAGGGAGCGTCAGCCTGTGCCAGAGACATTCCAGGCCGCAAAGGCCGCACACACCCGGTGACATAGTATGGGCTACATTTTTTTGGTTCCACCGAAGCAGGTGCGACCCCGCTGGCCTCCCCCTCCCACCCCAGGTGCTTCCTCCTCCCAGGTGCCCGCTGAAATGACTAGGGCTAGCCAGGTACTTGGGTGCCCGCTGAAATGACTAGGGCTAGCCAGGTACTTGGGCGCAGCACAGAGTCCAGACCCCCACCACCCATCAAGTTCCCTCAGAAGCAAGGCTGAAAGGAGAATTGAAGAGCTCCCCTGCCTCCGGTGTGTTCTTGCGGCCAAACCAGAGACCTCTTCCCCCCCACCCACCACCACCAGTGTTTTTCCACCTTGAGTAGTGCTGAGAACAGACCCACCCCAACTGCAAGGAGAACAGCTCATACAGTCCAGATCTCAAACTGCCTCCAGGAGCCAATACTAACAAATATCACCACTGGCACTGTCTAGCCACAGCTGCCAAGTCAGAGCCAAAGGTCTGGCTTAGGCCAGACAGCGCCCCCAAGAGGTAGCATAGGGAGAAGCACCAGCTGGACCCCAGACCCAGGGGCACCTTCAACCAGGTTTAGCTAGTAGGCTCTCCTTGCAAAACTGTACAGCTTCTGTTATAGACCCAGTGGCAACAACACAAGCCTAAGCTACAAGGGGGCCAACTCAGGTTGCAGAGAGACTGACAATCACTGCACCAACAACGCCCACCCCATCAAAGACCTTGCACCGGCAGGACCTGTGCAGTCTGAGCAGTGTCTCCAGGTTCTTGCTCGCTACCACACCCCTTTCGAACAAAACAAGGGGGAAGAGTGGAACACAACATAAGCACAGACGCCAAGGTGCTGTTAGGACATGCAATTAGAATCACTGGATCTACTGACAGGGAGAGGATCTTCTCCCTCCTCCACCCAATACAGCATCCGAGCTACCTAGTGCAAGGAAGAATCCACAAACCTTAAACTGAACCAGAAAGGACTTGAGAGAAAACTCAAACAGGCTCAAATTGACTCGCCTAGATCCTGCTTACAAAGGACAAAGGAAACACAGACTCAAGCAGGAGCAACAATAATCCGTAACTATTTAGAACAGAGAGGATTCCTTTTATGAAACTTCACTACCGACAAAATCAAGTCTCCAATCTAAGAAGATAAAGAAAAAAGAAAGATTCATCTCCCTTAAAATTTGTATTAACTTAAAAAATCTTTTTAAAGTTGTTTTTTATTTATTTTTTAATTTTTTCTATTATTTATTTTTTAATTTTTTCTATTTTTTATTATTTCTTTTTCTTTTTAAAAAATTTCTCCTGTCTGATGAATACTTACTCTTATATCTCTGTTATTGTTGGTGTTTTTATTGGGGGTTCTCTTCTGGTTTTGCCATTTTGTTGGTTAAATTGATCTCTTTTTTATACTTTTATCATTATTTAACATTCATTTGTAATCCATTTAGTTTGGTTTTATTCTCTAGGTTTTCTTTTTCTTTTTCTTTTTCTTTTTGTCCTCGTACTAGGCTTGTACGAGGTTTCTTCTCTTTCTAAATACGGCCATATCTCCATGTGGATAGGTCTGTCTATAGGTTAGTCTGCTGCCTGGCTCCATATGAGTCTTTACTTTTTCTTATACATTTGTTCCATCTCAGTCTCCTCTTCTCAAATATTTGTCTCTTTATAGATGACACCACAGTAATTTTTCTCTCCCCTTCTAACTCCTCTCTGTTTTGGACTTTCCCAGTTATACTATCTTCTCCATAACCCTCACTCAAAAAAATAGCAGTGTCCACCTGGACATAAACTTCCCAAGCTGGAGTAAAAGCTCTGAACTTCAAAGATAGGACATCAAGAAACATATACTCTGCAGCCAGTTCTGCCAAATAGAAGAACAGGTCAGAGAATAACCCACCAAATTTTGTCCATACACCCCCCCCCAGTATACTGACAGCGAGTACTGGGAAGAGAGGCACATCTCCCTACAAGTTGGAAGGAACTCTGAAAAGAGCTTGTGTTTTAGATAATATGCCCAATATCAACAAAACACCCAAATTGAAGATGGAGCACCTTACTGAATAATCAATAAATCATGTCCAGCTTACATGGGAGCCTACAGGAGATAACCAGGCAAAGCAGACTCTGAAATATCCCAGTCGTACCAGATGATATACCCATTTAAGGAGGCAGTGAAGGCTGAGGTTAAACACCCAATTATAAGAACCATATGATTAGAAACTAATTTGTACTTCATCACGAGTCCCTAAGACCCCTGAAAATATGGGGAAACAATCCAACAAAACCACAACTAATCCTCACAACCTCACAACAACAAAACCCCACTAAAATAGGTGTGCAGAGGATGCCAGACTGAGAATTCAGAATTTTGATATTCAATATGATCAGTGACATCAAAAAGGAAATCATGGTGAGCATTCAGAAAATTAAGATCTATGTTCATAAAGGAGTAACAGAAAATCTGAATGAATTGAGTCAACAAACAATTCCATTGAAGCTATCACCAATAGAATAGATCACATGGAAAACAGGGACTCAGCCATAGAAGATAGTGCATTCAAAACTAAAAATATAGTCATGAATTTAGTAAATACAACACAATAGTAGGATCAGAACACCCAGGAACATAATAATCCAGAAGGGTAATTTTAAAAGACCAAACCTAAGAGTAATTGAAGAAGGCATAGAATCCCAGACAAAGGGAATTAAGAATCTCTTCAGAAAAATAATATCAGAAAATTTCCCAAACTTGGATCAAGATGAGGAAATCAAAGTACATGAAACATCTAGAATCCCAATCAAACAAGATCAAAGAACATCTCCATGTCACATTATAATCAACAACATTGAATCTGCAACATTGAAACCAAGGAGAGAATCCAAGAGTCGAGAGCAAAAAAATCAGCTGACATTCAGAGGTAAAACAATAAGAATTACACCAGATTTCTCAACACAAGTACTGAAAGCCAGAAGGGCATGGAATGATGCACTTCAAGCTCTTAGATAAAGCAATATCCTAAAATGACTACTATATTCAGCAAAGTCACCTTTCAAAATTGATGGAGAAATAAAAATCTGCTAAGATTAGCAAAAGGTAAAGAATTTTTGATGACAAAAAAGACACTTGACAGAACACTCAAAGAAATGAACCACAAAGAAGAAATGAAAAACATCCAAACCAAAGAAGGAATGAATACCACCAGATGAATAACTAATCTAAGTAGAACCATTTGTGCTTCAAATTAAAAACCTTATTCAAAATGACAGAAAACAAAAAGCATCTCAAAATCTATGGGACATCCTAAAGGCAGTGTTAAGAGGAAAATTTATAGCTTTAATCACTCAGATAAGAAAAAAGAAAGATTGAAAATAATCTAATGATGTTCCTCAAAGCCTTGGAAAAACAGGAACAAACATACCCCAAATCCAGCAGAAGGCAGGAAATAATAAAAATCAAAGCAGAAATTAATGAAATAGAAAAACAAACAAACAAAAGCAATTCAGAAGATAAAGAAATCATAAATATGGTTTTTGAAAGGATTAATAAGATTTGACAAACCCTTATCCAACCTAACAAAAAGAGAGAACAACCCCAAATCTCAAGGATAAGAAATGAAAAGGAGATATCACCACAGATAATGTGGAAATCCAAAACATTACTGAAAACTATTTTAAAAACTTATACTCCAATAAAATAGAAAACCCAGAGGAAATTGACAAATTCTTAGTCACCTGCAACTTACCTAAACTGTACCAAGAGGACAGAGAAAACCTAAACAAACCAATAGAAACAGCAATAAAGGGTCTCCAATAAAGAACAGTTCAGGCTCAGATGGATTCCCAGATGAATTCTACAAGACCTTGATAGAAAAATTAACTCCAATATTCTTCAAATTATTCCATAAAATAGAAAAAGAAGGAAAACTACCAAGTTCATTCTATGAAGCCAACATCACCTTAATCCTCAAAACAAAGAAATTGAAGAAGATCTTAGAAGATGGAAAGATCTTCCCTGATCTTGGATAGGCAGAATAAATATTATCAAAATGGCCATCCTGCCAAAAATGATCTACAGAATCAATGCAATCCCTATCAAAATACCAACATCATTTTTTGCAGAGCTAGAAAAATCAGTCATTAATTTCATATGGAGAAACAAAAGACCCAGAATAGCCAAAGCAATTCTCAGCAATAAGAACCATGCAGGAGGCATAAAAATTCCTAAGTTCAAATTATACTACAGAGCTATAGTAATAAAATCAGCATGGTATTGGCACAAAAACAGACACATAGACCAGTGGAATAGAATAGAAGATACAGAAACAAGTCCACAAACTTATAGCCAATTGACTTTTGACAAAGGTGCCAAACACATACGTTGGAGAAAGGACAGTCTTTTCAACAAATGGTGCTGGGAAAACTGGTTATCTACCCGTAGAAAAATGGAGCTGAATCCTTACCTCTCACCCTGCACAAGAGTCAACTCGAGATGGATCAAAGACCTGGAAGTTAGACCAGAGACTGTGAAATTATTAGAAGAAGCCATAGGTCCAACACTCCATCATATAGGCACAGGTAGAAACTTCCTCAACAAGACCTCCAAAGCACAGGAAATTAAAACAAGAATTAATAA
>PVJS01041479.1:0-17958 GCA_004027185.1 Glis glis
TCGGGTCATGCGCCCCCTATAACCTATTATAGCCCTCTTGAGGCTAGGTGGGGCGGGTCTGCCAGCGCCATCTTTGCTATTGATATGCTGAATCGCTGAATTGCTGAATCGCTGCCACGTGGAAGAGGCCCGGTACTCTAGAGCAGGCCTCTGCTAGTTCACCGGGCCCTTTCATGGCGCCGAGTAAAGGGCCCCGCACCCAAGGTCCTTGAACGTGGAGAGGATGAATTAGAATCACTTGTGTGGAAGCAGGAGGGCCCCAGAACCTCCACTCTTAATTATGGTCCATACTGTCTGGATGAGAGGACATCATTGTGTGAAATCACCTAGTCAAACCCTCCCTCATGCCGGGCATGGTGGCGCACGCTTGTAATCCTAGCACTTGGGAGGCTGAGACAGGAGGAGCGTAGGTTTGTGGCCAGCCTCAGCTACTTAGTGAGGCCCTCCGCAACTTAGTGAGACCCTGTTTCAAAATAAGGAATAAAAAATAGGGTTGGGGGTATAGCTCGGAGGTTGAATGCCCCTGGGTTGAATCCCAAGTACTGCAAAACAAACAAACAAACAAACAAACAGACAGACAAACAAACAAACAAACACCCTCCCTCATTTCATATATGGAAAAATAAGGCACAAGTAGAGTGGGGCTGGCATAGAGCCAAGTCTACTGCTCTCATCTGGAACTCTATTATATCACAACACCTGGGTGCCAAAGGGTTACTGCAAGGATGTTACTGAATTTGTAGGTTCTTTTCCTACTCAATACCATTAGGAAATAACTAAACAGTTCTGGGAACAGACAAGAGACTGTATTCACTGCCAATGAATGGAGAAGGGAAGCTCATGCTCTAAAGGCAACTTCTTCCCTAGCAGGTATGGGGACTGGATTTTACTAGAACTGGGTTATAAAGGGATAGGCGTGCTGATGTCAGAGCTTTTCATGGGAAGGGGTGTTTTCCAGGAATCAGAGTGCCACCTCTTTTTTCCTTAATTTGGGCAGAGTTGCATCTGTCATGACACCAATGGGTGTGTTTTTTATTATTAAAATGAGATTATAATGAGCTGAAGTTCATCTGGAGTGTCAACACAGCATCTGAACCAGGTCGAGCTGGTCTAGAGTTCCCCTTGGTGGTTAGCAGAATGTGATAACTTGGTGGCAGACAGCTGGGAGCATGCGATTATCAGCGTCCTGGCTTTAACTTTTGAAAGCAAGGGATAACTGTAAGCAAATAGAGCTACCAGGACAACAATCTATCAGTAATTTCAGGGTCTGGTTTGGTGACAAGGACACACCCAGAGCCATCCATATACACAGGAGACAATTTTCCCTTAGAATTTATTATTACTAATTTTGAATCTGGGGGACAAGTCAGGACAAAATGCATAGGTGGGGTATGTGGCTGTTAAAAAAGAAGAAAATGAAGGAGCCGACTATAAAATTGGTTGGGGAATTGGGAGTGTATGGAGGAAATGTGAAATAATATGCAAGTGTATCTGTGAAATATTGCCTGTTTCATTCTTCATTATGTATTACCAGAAGATTTCAAGGGAACAAAATTTATAGAAAGATCTTGCCTGAAGTTAGAGTAGTTCTTTTCTTTATGAAAAACTATAGGTTGAATACCCCTTATTCAAAATGCTTGGGACCAGAAGTGTTTTGGACTTTGGATATTTTTAGATTTTGGAATATTTTCATATGAGATATTTTGGGGAAGGCGATCCAAGTTTAAACAAGACATTCATTTATGTTTTATATATATCTTATACATATAGCTTGGAGGTAATTTTATGCAACATTTTAAATAATTGTGTGCATGAAACAAAATTTCATGGTGTGGAATTTTCTACTTGTGTCATGTTGGCGCTCAAAAATTTTGAGATTTGGATGGATTTTGGATTTTGGGATTAAGGATGCTCAATAGGTATTATGTATTTCATATTCCACTTGTGTTTCACTCTTAAATCTACTGAGGAAGTGAATGGATCGAAGTCTATGGAGGAAGATGGGGAAGCAAAAACAACCCTTGACCTTTTATTAAAGTGACTTAAGGTCAGAGAGAATCAAAGAAAGCCTTCTGCATCAGCATACAATCAAACTAATCACCATTCTTCCTGCTTCATTCTCTAATACCCAAGTCAGCCTCTACACAGACCTGCGACCTCTGGTCTCTTGAGTGGTTGGGCAGCTTGTCACAGCATCTTCTGACTTTTCTTTGAGGCCGAGCTACCTTTCTGCTTCCTGGCATTTTAGTCTTCCTTCTGGAATCGCTCAATTGCTCTGTTCATTTCTATGGCTGTCCCTTGAATGGCTCCAAATAGAGCACAGCTTCAAAGAGCACTCTGATATTTATTTGTAGTCTTATGTGTGATTCGTAGCCTTGAAGGCTTCCCCTGGGGGAGTTTATATCTCTGTGGGCAGTGTTAGATTGCAATATGTTCAAAAGGACATTGAAGTCAACGCGTGAATGCAAGGCACGGGGAAGAGCAAATCCATGCAAAAGTAAACAAAATAAATTTGAGATGAAAAAGAACAACAACCACACAAACGAAGGCATGAAGAGGCCTCCTGGGAAGCAGTGATAAAAGATAAATGACAGCTGTAGTCAGGACAGCAGGAAGCGATAAAGGTTGGGGTTTGAATGAATGCTCATGGTGATGGACAGATTGAAAAGAATTTTCCAAGAAGTCAGGATAAGCCTCCAGGTCCAATAATTATACATAAGCCACTATTTGATTTAGCAAACAACATGTGAAGAATGAATTGCAATGGCCCTTCAGCTTAATTTAGGTAAATGTAAGATAAATGTTTTTAGTAACTGTATAAAAACATTTGGGATGATAACATAAGCTACAGCTCAGATTGGGTGGAGAATTGTGGTCTCTTAGATTCAGCCTTTCATCATTAACCCTTCTGATAATAATAATAATGGTAATAACAATGACAACGGTGGGTTATTATTATGTGCTTAGATTTGGATTCATCTACATAGAAAGCCCTTCATTCACTTCTACCAGTGCTGATTTATAGCCCAAAAGTACCTTCTTGGTGTGGAAGTGGATGGGGAACATTATGCAGTGCCCAGCAGGTCCAGTGGATTGCCCACCCAACAACCATTTCCCCTCTAACTCTCAGAACTTCATTTTTTCCCTCCAAGTTGGCAACGTGCCCAGCCCCAGAGAATGAAGCAACTGGCCTATGTCAATCATGGTTTCTGAATTTCCCTTTGTCAAGGACTGGCCCAGGGATGAGAGTGGGATCCCATTCAGTGTGCTGAGACTTTTAACCACCGAGGGATTCTGGGAGGAATGTTCTTCCCCGCTTAAAGGGAGCAGCATGATGAGAAGTGCGTCTTGTCACATCCCACCCTCCTGTTTGCATGTAGATATGTGAGGACGTGAAGGTGGCAGCCGTGCCAGCCATTTTGTGCTCATGGGAGGTGGCTGCCAACTCACTGTGAGCAGAGCAGAGAGACAGCAAGAGCTCAGCCTTTGCTGATACTCTGCAATGCTGAAATTGCTTGCTTCTGGAAGCCTTGTTTTGTAAACGAAACTCTTAGTATTTGATTGCTTTTAGTCTATTCTTTCCTTCTTGTAGTTAAAAGCATCCTACCTGATACGCGTGTTTTAATAACAACATTTACCTCCACAAACGTGAACACAGCTAATACATCTGTTTGGGATGTGTGCAGTGAGTTTGTCCCTGTGTCCCCTGGGGCTGAGCTGGCTCTCTGTTCCCTGGCATTTCAATCATTTTAATCATCTGATTTTGCGCACACACATTAGAGTTGTACAAATAAAGTCCCTGAAGAGAAAACAAAACCAAATGAAAAGTTTGCGTAAATAAATTGATCCTATAAAATCCTTTAGGAGTAAGAGCTGATGAAGCAAATGTATCTCTAGTGCTACGGTGTTCAGGGCTGTTAAGCAGGGCAAAAGTCCAAGAAAGGAAAAAACCTCCAACAAAAGAAGCACACATGAGCAGTTAGGGACTCGGGAGAGAAAGCTCGGATTGCAACTCCAAAGCTGGGCTTTTGTCCCAGTAAGAGCACCTGCCTCCGGAGCAATGAGGCAAGTTTGTTTCCAGACCACATTTGACAAATTGGCACCTCTTCAGTTTGTCTTCACCAGTACCCCAAACGACCAACCACACCTCCTAGTCAATACAGAAAGACAAAACAAACCTTTGATGTGCACTCTCATTGGACAATTAAATGTAATGCTGTAGCAATGACCCTGATGGAATTTATACCTGGGGTGGGAGTTCTATGTGAAACGAAATACTTGACTAATTAATTCAACAAGCTAACTGCCAATAGAGGGCAAAACACCATGGCAGGGGCTGGGTGGGACTCAAAGATAAGATACCAAACTCCGTGGGGTAGGGGTTTTTATTCTTGGCATATGCACGTACCACTCTAGCACAAAATATAAGGCTGTGAGCTCCACTAGAGAGAAACAAAGTTATGTGCTATGGGAGAGACCAGATGAAAGAGATTCCATCCCACCAGCAGGATGAGAGATTGCTTCATGGACGTGTTGGTTTTTTTTGGGTGGGGGTACTGGGGATCGAACCCAGGGGCATTCTACCTCTGAGCTACACTCCCAGCCCTATTTTCACACTTCTATAGATGTGTCCTTCTGTAGAAGAATACTTTATTTTAGTTTAGCTGGGGCATGAAGACAGTACAGTGGATGTAATAATGAGGAATGAAGTTAGTACCAGATAATAAAGAGCCAAAGAGTTGGGTAAGCTTGTCATTCCATAGGCAATGGGGAGTCATGGAGTGTTTAGGAACAGGGCATGACATGTTCAAAACAGTACTTCAGGAAGATTAAGCCAGCAGCAATGAGTGGGATGACCAAAACCACATGATCGGTTGGGGAGCCCTTGTGAAAGTTCAGATACAATATAGTAAAGTCCTTATTATGTGTTAGTCAGTTTTCCATTACTGTAACAAACACTTGAGATAAATTGCTCTATAGAGAGAAAAAGGTTTATTTTGCATCACAATTCAAGAGGTCTCAGTCCAACCAATTGGCTCTGTTGCTTTCTTTCATCATGGTGGCAGAGTGTGGCGAAACTGTTCACCTCATGGCCAGGATGTTGGGGCGGGGGATGAAGAGGAAGAGGTGGGGCTGGAGTTCCACAATCTCCTTCAAGGACTCACCCCCCCAGTGGCCAGAAGACCTCCCACTAGGCCCCACCTTTTAGAGTTTCTCTCACCTCCCAGTATAGCAAGCAGGGGACCAAGCCTTTACCACATGGACCTTTGGGGGACATTCCAAACTATAGTGCTAGGGTTAGAGAAATGAAAGCGAGTAGGAGAGTGGATATGAAACCTAAATGTAGAGTTGATGGAACGCAGCAAAAGCCTGGAGTAGGGAGAAAACGTTCACGTGGGCTGCATCTCTGAGTTTTTGAAAGGACAGAGTCCCCTCCCAGCCTCAAGGTTTGTTTTCATTAAAATCAAACTGTTCCTGTGAATGTCTTTACTGTGGCGTAAGTGAACTGAAGCCCCTTGTGATTCTAAGATCTCTGTGGGCGGACACAAGGGGTGGCTCTAGAGGATTCCTGGCCTCACGCCCTCCTCGGGCAAGCTGTCATTGATGAGGCTGACAATGGTGCCGGTCTTGGCGATACTGGAGAGCATCCATGGAAACCTGGCCTGGGATCAGCAGGCCTCTTCACTTCCAATAAACTTCATTATTAATCACATTCAGCTTTAATGTTTGCTAAACTCCTTCGAAGGCAGTCACATAAAGACCATCAAAGAGTGTGCAAGACAGTGTGTGTGTGTGTGTGTGTGTAGTCACCTCTGGGATAAAGTCCCAGTTCCTTGGCTGGAAGAACAAGGGTCCCCGAAGCCATCAGGGCAATGACAGCATAAGTATTGAGAATTTCCAAGGGAAGGTAAAATCCAGGAGGAATCAGAGTCTGATTCTATGTGGTCCTGGCCACCAGGAAAGTATTTTTCTATGACTAGATTTTGCTATCCTGGGTTTTAAAAGTACTAAAGAGAATGAGTTTTCCTCACACAGGTCCATAGAATCTGGTCCTCGCTACTGTCCTGGTATCATTTTCTGCCACCAGCCCATGAACACCCTGAATTCTGGCCCCATGGAATTGAGCTTGAACCTGAACTTGAACTTGATATGCCGCTGGCTCTGCATCGCAGTGCCTTGCAGCTGTTGCTTCGTCTACCTGGAGTGACCTCCCTCCCGTTGTTGCCTTTAGGACCAGTGCGAACATTACCTCCTCTGTGCTTCTCAGGGCCCCAACATGATCTGCCCCAGCTACGGAGCACTTATTCCCAGGTTGTTATTGACTGTCACCCCAATCGTCTCTGCAGGCTGCCTTCCCTCAGGGCTGGGGCCATCTCTTACTCATCTCTGGATCTCTGGCCCATCCTAGAGATTGCATATAAGATGATACTGCATGAAAGAAATCAAACCTTTGAATTGGCTAGTGGTCATCAATTGGCAGTGGACCAGGCAGGACCTTACGTAGTGGATTTTCCTTTTCCTGATGGATCTGTTCTCACATTGACGTATCTGTGACATCGTGGGTGCATCCCCTGGCCTTCATCGAGCCCCTCTGCAGATTTTGATTCCTATCTGTGTCCTAGTTCTGCCCTTTTGTTGGTAAGGAAAAGAAACCACTCAAAGGAGACTGAGGAACCAAAAAGGGATCATAAGGACCTTGTTTTACAGCACCCAAGGGCAGGAAATAAACTGCATGAACTAGAATTGGGAACTGGAAGCCGTCCGTTCACCCCCTCACCAGGTGCTTCCTGAGTGCCCACTGCACCAGGCACTGTTGTAGAGGCTGAAGAGTCAGTGTGAACAGGTCAGGTGAGTCTCTGTGGTCTGGGAGCTCTCATTCTAGAGTTTGTGGCTGTGAACAGGGACAATACACAGGTGAACTAATGACAATCAAAAGCTGGTAAGTATTTTGAAAACAATCCAAGAGGGTAATGTGATCATGAAAGAGTGGGTGTTATTTCAGATTGGGGTAGTCAGGAAAGTTCTCTTTAAGAAGGTGGCATAGCTGGGCATAGGTGGCACATACCTATAATCCCAGTACTTGGGAGGCTGATACAGGCGGATCAGAGGTTCAAAGCCAGCTTCAGCAACTTGGTGCTCAGCAAGTTTGTGAGACCTTGTTTCTAGATAAAAAAAAAAATAGGGCTGGGGGTATAGCTTGAAGGTAGAATGCTCCTGGATTCCATCCCCAGCACCACAAAAAAAAAAAAAGAAGAAAAGAAAAGAAAAGAAGGTGGCATTACAATGAGGAACTGAGAAGCATAGGGAGATAGTTCTGTGATCCTCTGGCGGGGGGCGGGGAAAGAGCCTCCCAGGTTAGGAACAGAGGGTAGGAACAGAAAGGAGTGCATTTGATGTGTTCAAAGAACAGACAGGAAGGCTCTGAGGTCCCTTTAGGTCTCTCTCTCTGAGTTGCTTATCTTCCCCCTGCCTAGGGATCAGCATGGCAGTTAGCCCTCGCTGCATATCATGACATCGCAGCTCCATCCACTGCTACCAACTGATCTGTCTCTTCTTTCAGGTAAGATAATCAGATGAGCCAGCTTTTCCCTTCCAGGAATTCTTGGCACTTTCCTCTCCCTTATGTACTGGAGGTAGTCCCTTACCAAGACCTCTCTGTTCTTCCTCTAAAGAACTTTTTTTGCCAGGTGTGGTGGCACATGCCTGTAATTCCGGTACATGGGAGGCTGAGACAGGAGGATTGCAGGTTGGAAACCAACCTCAGCAATCTAGTGAGACCCCCAAGCAACTTAGTGAGACCCTGTTTCAAAACAAAAAATAAAATAGGGCTGGGGATGTAGTTCAGATGTAGAACACCCCTGGGTTCAATACTCAGTACCATAGTAATAGTAATTAATAATAAAAGAGTTAAAGAAAACTCTATTATTAGAGTTATTATTAATAGAGTGCTCTTTAATCTTCTCACTTCTCTCACCTGATCTAATACACCAGTCTGCCCATGGGTCTCCCTATTTTTATCTTGCTCACCACAAACCTACTCTCCATACAACAGAGTGGTTATTCAAACATTGCTAATTGAGGGGATAGCATCTGCTATGCTTTCAACGTGTCCCCCAAATCCATGCCTTAGAAACTCATACCCAATGCAATAGTGTCGAAAGGCGGGATCTCCAAAAGGTGATTAGGTCATAAGGGCTCCACTCTCAGAAATGGGTCAATGTCCCCATCATGGGAATGGGTTAGTTATCTTGGGAGCAGGGTCCTGATCAGAGGGTAAGTTTAGCCCCATTCCTCTCTTGTCCTTTTCCCTTCCACCACAGGAAGATGTAGCGAGAAGATCCCTTGCAAGATATATAGGCCCATTGACTTTGGACTTTCTGGCCTCTGGAACTGTGAGAAATAAATCTCTGTTCTTTCTCTATTACCCAGTCTCAGGTATTCTGTTACAGCAGCACAAAATGGACCAAGACAAACTAAAACAGTGACGATCCATTGGATCACTCATCTATCTGGCATTATCAATATCAGTGTGAGAAAGGTTACTATTAGTTAGAGAAATCCTCTAAGAATTCTGGAGTACACAGCCAAAAGTAAACGGGATTGACAAGCATGGTCCTATTCATCCTTTATTATCCCCTCATGTTTATTATGTAGCCCATTCAGAAATATATGCATATTATTTGCCAATAGGGGGAAAAGGCATGGAAACAGGGAGTTAAAGAAACAAATATATCACAGTCCTCTGCCAAGAGCTCCCTATGGAGAGATCCAACATAGTAGCTCAGCCAAAAGTATTAATTTGATATTGATCAGATTGCATTAAACTTTTGATGTACTTTCATCTGGTTCAATTAAATTTGTTTTAAATAAATTAGCTTTTGGCTGTCTTGAAAAATGTATTCAGAAACTTAGAGTGAAGACATTGTCTCCTGTTTTGGATGAGTCAGTGGGAGCTCATGTTTCTTTTGGGGGGGCCCCTCAGTATCCAACTTTACCCCCACACAGCGTATCTCATCTCAATGGCAAAAATGTGTCAGAATGTGAACTCATTCCACTATCATCTGCTTGAAATTCATAGTTCATTTACTGGTTGATCCCTGACACAGCCTCAAATTAGAAGCAAGATGGAAATGGTTCATTTCTAGTTCCCTCATCTATAAAATGAGGATGTTGCGGCCTGTCCTTATCTCTAGTAAAGATTTCATAAATCGTTCAGTGAAGCTCAGTGATCAAAGGTTCTATGAGACTCTAATGCCATCATACTATTGGAGCAAGATGCTAGAGGAGGTATCAAAGGGAAATTGTGTGTTGTACACGTCATTATAATAGTAAAACTATTTTAAAGGCCCTCTTGGTGACTGGATCTTTTGAACATTATACATGAAGAGTTCTACACCATCAAAGGCAAGCCGAGGGTGTTGTGACCAGACAGGATCTTCATGGATGAGGTATGCAAGGTGTCAAAGGAAAGAAACATGGCAGCATTTCCCCCTGACACCTCAGCTCCAGATGAGTGTACCTTGCTTTGTTAGATGGGCACAGATCACAGGAAATTCCCCAGACCTGGGCTTGTTAACTGCAGCCAGATATGGCAGATCTGGAACAAGCTCTGCTCACTGGGGTGGGGAGGACATAAACTAGCATTTTAAAAATAAAATTTAAGACATAAACAAGTATTTCTTAATGTGTTTTGAATGTGCTCATATCACCTCATTAAGCAATGCCAGAACATGGCTGGAAGGCAGGGGTCGAAGGCGTTGCTGCTTAATGAGGTTGTAATGAGAGAACATGGAAACTTGCTTTCTTTTCTCTGCCGATTCGAAAATTCACAGCTTAATGGGATAAAATATATATTGGGCTCCAGTTTTCAAATATGTCTAAGAAATTTCTTACGATACTTAGTTTTTCTTTTATTTTTAGATTATGTCAAGAAGTAATAGTTAATACATGTTCTTTTCCTTTTTCTTGATTCTGTAGTGAGTAGTGGTTAAGAGTCTAGTAATTTTGCTTCTAAATAATTGGACACGATGACCTTGCACACTGTGTGCAGTAAATATCAGCTATTATTATGACTTATAATTGTGAAAAAAGGATTTGGGAGGCCAAAATCCAAATTATCAAACAGGGAAACTTTTACACACATGCTTCAGTAGGAATGTATTATTTACTTTGCATATTAGGCTATGACTGTAGCTGGGCATGGTGGCACATGACTGTAATCCTGCTACTTAGGAGGCTGAGACAGAAGGGTTGCAGGTTCAAGGCCAACCTCAGCAACTTAGCAAGATTCTGTTTTAAAATAAAAAATAAAATAGGGCTGGGGGTATAGCTCTGAGGTAGAATACCTCTGGGTCCAATCCCCAGTGCCAATAAATAAGTAAATAGTTTGTAAACCATTTGAGGATATTTGCTATAATAAAATACCGGAGGCTGGGAACTTTATAAAAGAAAGAGGTTTATATGGCTCAAGGTTTTGGAGGCCCAAGAGCATGGTGCTGGCATAGGGTTCTGGTGAGGGCCTTACAGCAGATGGCATCACATGGCAGCAGTGTGTGCAAGAGAGATCACATGGTAGGAGAGACCGCAAGAGAGCCAGGAGGGGCCAGGCTCATTTGTTTGCAGGAGCTAATCCACTCCTGTGAGACCTACTCCACTGTGAGACCCTTTACAAGGACTGTCACAACCCAGTTACCTCCCACTAAGCCCTACCTCTTAAGGTCTCACCGCCTTTCAATATTGGGACCAAGCTTCTTGCACATGACCTTTAGGGGACAAGCTTTATCTAAAGCACAGCACTATTTATATAGATGGATAGCTAGAATTTTTTTTTGTACAGAATGGGATTACCCCACACATATTGTTCTAATACCCTCATTTTTTTCAATACGAAACCAATATCTTTCTACTCTTTTATTCTTTTTAATGTATGTACAATATTACATGGTATTACATAAATAATATCCCATATTGTTTAACCATATCACTGTTGGCGGGCACACAATTTGTTCCAGATTTTTACTATTCCTAAACTGCTGTGATGCAGGTCCTTATGTATCTTTCATTACACATTTATGTATTTCTGCATAATAGATGGCTCCAATTGAGATAGTTGGGGGAAATGTATATGCATTTTGAATTTTGATCAGTATTGCCAAATTGCTTAATGGCCTGCCAGAAAAGCCACTCTCTTTTGACTTCATCTGGAAGTACCACTGTTCTCATTACAGGAAAGTGGCCAACCTTCCTGAGAAACGAGCTGTTTTCATTTTCTTTCATAAAGTGGACCTTATATTTTCATTAGTTAATATCTGCGGCTTCAACTGACTGGCAATAACACCGTTCTGCTTTGCAGCTTCTCAGGTAGGTAGCATGCCCAGAAAACATCAGCTGCTCAGGGTTTTATGATAAGTTATTGACATTCCTTTGGTGATTTACAAATGTCAGAAAAGAAATGCCATGCTCCCCGAGGTCTCAAGGAAGATGCGGTAGAATTTGGATCCGGTAACTGATCTTTCAAGAAAACATAGTGTGGAGTGATGACTCACCCCACCCACCTGCCCTCCAGCTCTGTCCTTTAAAGGAAGCAAGACCCAGGGTCTGCTAGTACTTTTCCCTCCCTCTCCAAAATTTTCCCTGGGGAGGATGCCCAGCACGTGCCCTGGCACGCAGCTCTCCCCTCCTGTGCCCTGGCCTGCAGTCCTCAGTCCTCAGCCCAGGGTCACAGTGCTCTTGGTAGATGCTTAGCAGTCCCAGCCAGTCGCCCCGCAGTGTGGCAGCAACTGAGATTCACACTGCAGCCTCAAAGTTGTGCTTTAGCGTGTGGGTTACGAGTGGAGCCTGTGTTTACAATCCGAGATAAAGTCCCTTTCCCCCTCGCTCCCACGGGAGCCCTCAACTAGACAGGTGGGCGGCTTGGCTGGCGAGGGACCAGATCCTGGGGAGGCCACGTCTGATGAGAGGGAGGAGGAGGACGCGGCGGAGGAGGTCCCTGTCCCTTGGCAGCTCGGCGCCAGCCGCGGCGGTGGCCGCCGGAGCACCGAGTACCAGTTGCTGGTCACTTTGTCACTTTGCATTGCTCTTTCTTCTCCCTGAAGTGATTTCCATCTCGAGGGTACGGCTCAGAGAAGAGCGGTGCGGCGGCGGCGGCGGCGGGGCTCCGGGCTTCCGCGTGTCCGGCATGGGAAGGTTTTGGGATGGGGCCGCGGTCCCAGGCCGGGCGGGTTGGAGCTCTGCCCTGGCGCTGGGGAGGGACCCGCGGGGGTGCGGCGACCCCGGGCGGGGAGTGTGCGGCGACCCCGGGCGGGGAGGTGACTGCGGCCGGGTCCCGGCACCCTGCTGCTCGGGGGTCCCCGCTCGGCCCCGGGCCCGGCGGTTGCCATGGCGACGCAGGGTCGGCGGCTCGGCGGCGGAGACAAAGCGGCCCGCCCGCTAGCCCGGCGAGCTCCTCCTCCGCGGCCGCCTCCCTCGCTGCCAGCGTCCCTCCTCCCGCGCCCCTCCTCCCGCGTCCCTCCTCCCGCGCCCCTCCTCCCGCGCCCCTCCTCCCGCGTCCCTCCTCCCTCCCCGCCGCCGGAGCGGCTCCCGGCCCTCGCGCCACCGCCGCCGCCGCCAGGTGAGCCGCGCCCGCCCCGAGGTCCGCGCCGCCCGCTGCTCCGGCCCCGAGGGGCTCGAACCCACGCCCCCGCCACGCCGCCCGGCCTCCCGGCGCCCCGACCCCGCGGCCCCGCAGCCCCGCGCGCCCGGCACCCCGGCCGCCAAGTTCCCGCCCGCAGCGCGGGGCCGCGCGGGGAGCTCGGCGGGCGCCCTGGGGTCCCGTCCCGGAGCAAGTTGAGGTGCGGCCGCCCCGAGGGGCAGCCCACCTGCAGGATCTCTGACTCTGTCTCTGTCCCTCTCTCTCCATCCAGGCTTTTAGGAAAAAGAGGTATGGGAACATTTATCTTTGGACTTTTCATGGCTCATTCTCTTGGAGGATGGGATGGGAGGGTAGTAAGGGAAACCCAGGAGCGATTTTCACAAATCTCTGAAAAGTCAGCCCATTCTGATGCCTCGCGGCCGAAGCACGTTGAGGTGGCACCTGAAGTTCGTCTGGATTTGGAATCTAAAAGATCTTTATCTTTGGCAGGAGCCGTTGCACCTGTAACTGGATGAGGGGGAAAGGTAGCCGGGTTTCCTCCTTCAGCAATACCAGAGTTAAGAGCTGGACCGGTACTTTGTCAATGAGATAGTTGGCACCGATGGCGCTGCTATTGTGTCTGGAAGGTGTTGTGTTCATGCTTTACGGAACTGGAAAAAGCCTTGTGTTTTGATGGTGTAAGGAAGCCGTCCAGGGCACCTCTGCAGGCAGGTATCCGGGCGTTGTTTGCATCAGTGTTTATGAGACCAGTGGAGGACTAGGATGCGGTTGCCAAGGGCACTCGGGTGCTGGATGGGGAATTGCTAAAGTTGTGGGTACCCTCTCCTTTTGCAGCGGCCCCAACTCTTGCGATCAGTTCGTGATATTTAGTTTGTTGCAAACACAAAGCGTATATTAAGAATGTGATTCTGAAGACTTGTTTTGGGGGGTACTTAGAGATCATCTTACATGTGATCATGTGGAAGACAGAAAAGAGATTCATTTTCAGAAATACTACTGATCAGTTCAGAAGGAAATTGTGCATATGTTAATATGATTTGTTTTAATTGGTGAGATATATTGATAACTGGAAAATGATCCAACTAATTAAATTGTATACCCAACTTAAACCGGGTGTAGCGGCCCATGCCTGTAATCCCAGTACTTGGGAGGCTGAGGAGGTTCACAGGTTTGAGGCCAGCCTCAGTAACTTAATGAGACCCTTAGCAAATTAGTGCAATCCTGTTTCAAAATAAAAAAAAAAGGGTTGAGGATGTAGCTTGGAGGTGGGATGCACTTGGGTTCAATCTCCAGCATTTACAAAAACAATGGTATAGCTAACTTAGAAAAATAATATATAAGTTGGAATTGGTCCATTAGAGAACATTATATAGCATGCAAAGAATTATAATTTTGTTAGAAGATAGTTAATCAAACAATGGCACTGATCATTTTGCATTGCAGTTAAGTTGATTAGAATTCTGGATATTACAGCTACTGGAGATGTCAGCATAGAGTGATTGTCTAATATCCCTCTTCTCTCTTTTGGGATTTCAACACCTGTTAGCTTGCTGATTACTAGGTTTCTAAGTCTGTTCACATTTGCTAGCAATTTTAAGTAATGCCACTTCATTAGAGGATTGTGTTAGAAACCAAAGGATTTACGTTTCAACAATTTGCAGATTATTTCACAATTGGGTTGTTTTTAAACTGAATTTTACCTGCAGAGTTATTCACAGATGCTCTACTAAATACCCTTTGATGATGGTAATGAAATGGTACATTGATTAAAATGAAGTAGTTCTGTTTTGAGAAGATAACCAGGAGGGAAAAATAAGCATTTTCTCATTTAAGCATGAGAGGCAATCAGAATATTGAAACCTAGGAACATTATATAGACTCAGAATACAGTTTAATGTTTTGTACTAAAAATAAATGATTTTTGTGTTCTTTCTAAGATACCAGGAGTACAGCTTTATTCAGCTCTTTGTTAGCAAATATAACATTCAAATACAAGGACTCTGCATGCTTTCATCTAGATGAAACCCACAGCATGAGTTCTTGCCTAAACATTTCAACCTTAATATGAGTGTGCTGAAGACTGGAGATAGCCAAGGCTAATTTAGCACAATAAGGACTCATGTATTGCCTTTGTTGCCAGTTCCCACAGGCACACAATTCAGTATAGTTTAGCATCTTCAGAGCTATATCATTTTCTTCCAAAATATAAAGTCCATAAACAGAAACAAACAGTCACGCATTGCATGCCCTGCTTTGTCATAGTGGTTTAATTATAAAAGCTCCGACGCATGAAATGAAGCTCGTGTCAGTGCCGTGAAAGACAAGAATCTCACATGTTTATATGTGTTACTAGCATTCCAAGGTATGTGCCTAACTAGACAATAAAAAGTACCGTGATATCCACAATATCTCCTCAGGAAATGCAAATGGAAAGTGTGCTTTATGTCCCTTGTATAGATCAGCCACCTGGTGGAAGGAAGCAACAAACTGTACACCCTCAGGTGTAAAATACTAGTCATTACTCTGGCAGATTCACAGGAGTGTCAGTCTTTTCCTGCATCTCTAGGCTTAAGAGTCTTCATTTCATGAAGTAAAACTGGTCCTTGTTTTTGGTATAAGTTGTAAAATATGGTTTGATCATTGTCATCAGAGTCATTGTTCTACCTGAAGAATTCTGTGATTTAATTTATCAAGCATACCTAAAGATAGAAAACAAGCCAAGAAATGTTCCTCTTTAATTTCGGATCAACATTATATTTGTGCCATTGAAAGTCAGTTGTGTGTAACCATATAAGCCTGCACAGGCAGCCTAAAGCCACTGAAGCCTCTATTTGCTGTTTCTGGGTCAACATTCTCTTGCAATTTCTAGTTGCACTGTGATAACATGATTACTGGTTGGTAATTTAGCATCTAGTGCAATGTGTTCTAACATTTATAAAGGCACATTTGTGAAGGATGATAGTTTTTTAATGATTTCTTCATTACCCAAACACTTAGGTTTAGATCTGTGGCTGGGGAGAAGAATGAGATCCTGAGACCTCAAGGAAAAATGCTATAAATATAAGGTATTGTTAACTGACCTGCTGTGCACAGTGGGTATTGATCATAACCACTGTGCTGAGAAAAGGCACAGAGACACATGGCCATGGTGACAGGAAGTGGGGTTTAGTGGGATAGATTATTAATAACGATTGATAGAGGTTGAGAAACTGTTATGGGCATGTTTCTTTTCTTTGTGCTTTCAATTAAAGTGAAGATAAGATGTCTTAAGCCATTTTGCAAACCCATAAATGCTTGGGGAAAATGTGTACATTTACATTTGAGTGATATAAACATAGTTCAAGGTAAATGACTGATCCTATTGTCTGCCAATTACTTGCAGCAGTTATATAGTATAATTTTGGACACCAGTCAACAAATGTTGACCAAGCGTTTCCTTCTATATATTCCATGAAAGTCATTTGAGCTGTTAAGATGAGGAATTACTTGATTTCTAATGCTATGATTATTTCTTTTATGTATAACTCATTTTATATATGATACCCAAATTTTCTCTTACAGTTTAATTTGCAGCCTTCCTTTTTTTAAGGGGATAAGTCATAAGTTAATTCCATAATGCTTTTAAAAATGTTTATGTCCCCAGGGCTTATCTAAAGATGATGATTTGTTTAATGTGTAACTCAGCCGAGAAAAAATGTTAGAAATTTAGATAATTTGTAATAGTGTACATTAAAAAGCATATTAGAATCCTTATGTTTCACATTTTGGTCTTTTACAGAGGTGGTATGGTGGATAGGAAAATTTGGGCTCCTGTTAGGCAATTGATTGCTCATTTTCCTGAGTGTCTTGAACTAGATTCTTGCTTCTTATACACAGTTGAAACTGAAAACCAAACATGGAGGCTTCAGTGAGTTAGACGGTGTTAAAAAGGGAGATTAGTACACACAGAGAGCCTGGGGCACAGTGGTCAAGGGGAGGGAAGGAACGAGACTGTGATGGCTCTAATCATCTCTTTAACACCATATGGTCCAGACTCCCAGGCAATTCACCAAGGTCTGTTTACCCAGCAGTTGGAATGTGGGCCTGGTCGCTAACCCCCACTTTTCCTCTGGACTAACTCAAATGTGACTCTCTAGAATTAGAGGTTAAGTGCACATTGAACATTGTAAACCACAAATTAAGGCCTAAGAGCAAAGGTTTTCTGCATGGGTAATGTAATCTAATTGGCCAGGTACACGATTTAGATAGTCAAAACAGTAATGGAACTATAAAATAAAACTATGTGTTTAACACGTTGGATGTATTTGAATGAGGAGTTGTGTATTTGAGTATCAGCCCATAGTGAACCATCTTCCCTCTCTTCTAACTATAATCCTCGAGGCAGACACACACGGCATTTTACACAATTTGATCACTATGTGATCTGTCAGGCACAGTTATATGGAAGAGCAGATGTTTACTTAAGCTCTTGAATTATATATCTACGATAAAAGGTTTCTGTGTGGCCTTATCTGGCATTTTCTTTTGTTATATCTTGTTTTCCTGAGACCCTATTAAGTATGACTGCAATTATTTTGATTTCCATCTTTTTTCTGCCAATCAATCAATCAATCAATCCCTTATTAGGCCTTCCTATGGGCCAGACACTGTTCTAAGCACTCTACAAATATTAACTCATTTTACCCTCACAAAAACCCTATGAGGTAGGTACTGTTAGGATAACTGATATGACCTCTCTGTTATATTAACCTAAAGGTACACAGAACATACTAGAATCCTGGCTTTATGTCAACCAATGCAGCAAGATTCATTTTCTATCCACTGATTTGTACTGAGTATAGAAATAATGGCACTAGGTCAGGCACGGTGGCACACGACTGTAATCTCAATATTTGGGAGTCTGATACAGGAGGATCACAGGTTTGAGACCAGCCTCAGCAACTTAGTGAGACCCTGTTTCAAAATAAAAAATAAAAAGGCCTGAGGGCATAGCTCAGAGGTAGAATGCCCCTGGCTTCAATCCCCAGCACCAAAAAAAAAAAGCACTAATTATTGTCTTGGGTTTTTTTTGGTCTTATTTTTCTATTTTCCAATAAAAAGAAGCAAAACCTAAAGTCATAGAAGACACATTCTTTTTTTTTAACTTTTTATGTTCATTTATTGGTGCATTGTAAATTATAATTATACATTTTGATATATGTCAGGGTATGAACATCATACATGCACACATTGCACATTTAGCCCTCCCTCCAATCCCACCCTATTCCCTCCCCCTTCCCTCCCTTTCATGCTCCAGATAGTGATTGAGTCTTATAGGTTTGTGTATG
>PVJS01041480.1:0-17946 GCA_004027185.1 Glis glis
AAAAAAAAAAAAAAAAACGGTCTAAGGTCTAATATTCAAACAACAGGAGTTCTTGAAAGAGAAAAATAAATTGGAAGAAATCATGGATAAAATAATTCAAGAAAGTTCCTACAACTGAAAGAACCCACCATGTGTCTAGGGAACAGGCAGAGCAAACACACTGTCATGGGATCTCAGCATGCTGGCCCAAGGGACAAATGTCAGAACAACTTCTATAGAAACAATGGGGAAATACCTTGACTTTCTCAATAGTAACCCTGGAAGCAAAAAGATAATGGAATTATCTAACCGAGAATTCCATATCCAAGCTATCAATGAAGCATAAGGATTGAATAGAGACATTTAAAACCTGAAAGACCTCGAAAATGTATCACCTTTGGATCTTTTCTTAAAATGGTACAGGAGATTGTGCTTCACCAAGATGGAATTAGAAGCCAATAGAAAGGAAGACAGGGCAGAGGAAACAGGAGACCCAGGACAGGAGAAAGGACAAGACAGTCCCAGGGCACAGAAGAAGTCCCACAGTGAGAACTTGGGCCAGACAGAGTCTGTGACCAAGAGACAGATCTGCCAGCAATCCCAGTAGGCTTAGACAAGAGAATCACAGGTTTGAGGCCAGCCTCCACAACTTAATGAGGCCCTCAGCAACTTAGCAAGACCGTTTCAAAATGAAAAATAAAATAGGGCTACGGGTGTAACTCAGAGGTAGAACACCCTGGGTTCTATCCTTAGTACCTCATACACACAATAAGAGAGAGACAGATCTGTTGAGGGCTGGATTCCCAGGTACCCACCTGCTCTCCCACACACCTTACTGCCCAGGTCACCTGCAGACCCTTGTCACTGCTCAGCTCTGACAGCACCTGAGTGTTAGGAGGAGGCCATGGTGAGCCTGGAAGCAAAATGCGCACAGCAGCTCCTCCTCTGAGCGGAGGTCAGCCCCAGCTCCTGCGCCAGGTACAAGTGCACGGTGCCCAGCACTCTCAAGCCTGCCTTTGGGACCTGGCCCGTGGCTTTCTGGGCAGGCGCTCACATGAACTCTCAGAGATGCAGAGGGCCTGCTCCCTCCTGTGGGCTCTGCAGGTCATATTCTCCTCCCGGTGGTCATCAGAGCCTGGCCAATAGCCTCTTCTTTACAAAGCTAGGGCTGTGATCATTACTTGGCTTTTTCCAAATAAAACAAGACAGTGTTTGGAGATACATATAGAGAGATGTGCCAGAGCCCGCCGGCAAAGTCGATCGGTCCCTGAAACGGGGAGTGAGGATTAAGAAAAAACAAGAAGAAAGACAAGAGACAAGAGGAAAAACTAGAGATAGCTTCGGGAGGATTGCAATCAATACCGCAGCCTTTTTGGGAGGGCTGGCAGGCACCCACACTGCAGCAGCCCTGACTTTATTCAGCCCAGTCCTTAAATACCTTTTTTCAAGCATCAGATCTTTACAAAGATGATCCTAACAAGCGGATCAACAATCATGATAACAATCAGAAGATAATCCTTAACAAGGGATCAACCACCCTTTTTCCTCCCCAGATTAAGAAACTCCCTCTTCTGAGAACTTCCCTCTATAATATCAGCAAATCCTGATCGGCTCATTTGGTAGAGCTTTTACCTTCTTAGGCTGTTTATGCAACTTAGAGTCTTAAGATAGGGAAATGGTCCCCGACAGAGATGAACACTGCTTTGTAAAAGTCATTAAAGTTATCGATAAGACAGTGTTAACTTGCCTGGGGACAGATGGAAACTCAATGAGGAGAACGCAGCAAGAGGACCCTCACCCTACCCTGGGTGGTGGCACCTGGCCACTTGCTTTACTTTAGTTTATGTGCTCTTTTTATTGTGATATGTTTTGCAATTTAAATTTCCCAACGCCTGTATGTCCTATAAATCCTTCAGATAGTGCATGAAGTCAATCTCTATAAATAGTCATATATGAACCAAATGGGAGTCCACACTGACCTTCACCCTGGAGGTTTATTCCAGTCCACTCTATGGGGAAAAAGATCCCATTAGGATGCGGCACTGAGACCATTCCTCTACTTTGAGGTCAACACTAAGGACCTGCCTTCTTGCTTTCCCCCTAAAATGAATCATTTAGCTCAACTACTTCATTGTTGTAAAACTAAAAACTAGCTTTTTTTTTTTTTTTTGGTGGTGCTGGGGATTGACCCAGGGGCATTCTACCCCCGGCCCTGTTTTATTTTTTTATTTGGAAACAGGGTCTCACTAAATTGCTGAGGGCCTCACTAAGTTGCTGAGGCTGGCCTTAAGCCTGCGATCCTCCTGTCTCAGCCTCCCAAGTACTGGTATTACAGGCATGTGCCACTATGCCAGGCTAAAACTAGCTCTTTTTGTTTTCTTTGTTTTGGTTTTGGATTGTTTTATTTTGGTACTGGTGGTTGAACAAGACCCTTTAGCTCCACAGAAGGTGTGCCCTTGTAAGGGAGGGAGAGATTCCCCACTACCCCCCTCCCATAGGTCTTACGTGGTCTCTTTGGCTGGATCTAAAAACCCAATTAGTTTATGAGCTGATGAACAAGAGAAAAGCATAAAAGTTTTATTAAATTTACACGTGCATGGGGATCTTCACAAATGAGTGGAGTTCGAAGAAATAACCTAGCAGGATGCTTTCATACTCTGTAGACAAAGGTCTACAAAGGACTATAAATGTGAGACTATAGGACTATAAGTGTGTGAAAGAATGCCAGGACAAATGGAAACCTGGACCGAGTTAGTAAATTCTAGGGATGCCACTAGGAAATAGGTGGAGTGGGGTATAGAAATCAGTGGAAAATACTTGAGAGTCTGTTTATTCGGGCTCGCTGCAGCACAATTACTGGTCTCTGGATTTCAAGGCGGTATTCCGGCCTCAGTATGAGAAGGACATGCCTCCCCCACAAAGAATTGATGACTCGCTGCATGTAAGGAAAGACAGGGAAAATGGCCATTTCCAAAGTTCTAGTTCCTCAAGTAATTTCAGCCTGAAACAGAAAAACACACCAATTTGGCCTATTTTAAGATGGTGCCTTTTTAACAGCTTCCCCTCTTCTCAGGCACCACTGTCCCCATCACAGGGCAGCCCCGCAGGGACACCTCACCCAGCCAGCAGGTTGTCACATGCTTTCCTCTGTATTTGTCCTCCCTCCTCCTCCAGCATTTCCTCTCATCCTTTTTCACCTTTCAAGATGTGAGCATTGACAGTCTCTACCTACCCAGGGACATTAAAAGGAAAATGAGACAATTAGTCCATTTCAAATGAAAGTACTGCAAAGTGTAAAATCTTTAATCTGTAAGAACCAGACAAATGCAAGGCCTTTCACATAGGTTCCACTGGAACTCCAGAGTGAGGCCAGGGAAGCCAGCTTCCTCCAGCTGAGGCCTCGGCATTGAAATGAGGCGGGTTTGCCTGTGAAGCAAATGAGTACTCAAAAGATAACCTCAAGTGCTTCCCATCCCTGAACAGCTGCAAAGAACAAAACACTTTTAAATGTTTGGTTCCACAATGTTCCTTATGCTCTTATTCTTGGAGGTTGAAGGGAAGGCAAAGGAGTATGAGAGAGAAAAGACATGAAAACTGAAAAGATCCATCAGCAAACCTGGAGTGCAGAGATTTCACTCTTCCTGTTGTTTCTAATGTGGAGGTATGTCCTGCTGAATTTGTGTGCTGATCTAGGGAAATGCAGCTGGAGTGGATGGTGTATTGGACAGGGTTCACTAGATTAACAGAATTCACAGAATGAGTATATTTGAAAAAGGGATTTATCAGATGGGCTTACAGTTTGAAGCAATATAGTCCCAAGTTCTGACCACACGTGGAGAGTCAGAGGAACCAGTAGCTGGTGGAGCGGTCTAAGAGCTGGAGTCTTAGGATCGGAGCAACCACTAATTCAGTCCCAGTCCAAGATGTGAAGATCAGGAAGCTCTTCAGAGAAATGATGGTGAAGTTTCAGTTCGAAGGGCTGGAGGCCGAAGATCTCAGACAAGAGCAGAAGATCAAGAAGCTCTTCAGAGGAATGGTGAAGTTCCAGTTCTATGAGCCGGAGGCCGACGACTTCAGGCGACAGCAGATGCGTTTTCTTCGGAAACAGTCGCGCATTGCTCTACGCGGCTTCTCCCTCTTTTATCTAAGTCCTGCACCTATCAGAATCCTGCTGCCTACATTCAGGGCAGGCTTTCTGTTTAATCTGCTGTTATACACCCAAAGTCACCTGATCTTGGGTGTGTCATGAACAGGTCAAGTTGACAAACTAGATTGACTATCACAGATGGCTTCCCCCACAGATCTCTCATAGATGGAGATACATAGAGGGATGATTAGATGGATAGATGATAGATGATAGATAGATAGATGATAGACCTCTCATAGATGGAGATAGAGATTAGATAGATGATGATGATGATGGTAGACAGATGATAGATGATAGATCTCTCATAGATGGAGATTGATGATTAGATAGATAGATGATAGATGGATAGATAGATGATAGATAGATGATAGATAGATAGATAGATAGATGATAGATAGAGAGATACATACCTCTCATAGATAGAGTCTATACACTGAGAGATACAGACATAGACATCAACCTCGCATCCTGCCTCTAATGCCAAGTGGCACGCAGGAACTCATGCATATTCCCCCTCCTCTACCCATGACCTTCTCTCTGGAGAAACACCTAGAATTGACCAGCTCAGAGAAATCAGAAAGAACATTACAATAAAACAATGGAAGTTTGGAAGAACTTTGGAAGAAAGAGAAGGGAGAAAGTGAAAAAAAGAAGAGGAATTAGACTATATTGCATGCCATAACATTTGTCTCTTGAAAGTATTTGCAGGCCTGGGGAAGCAGGTCCATGGTGGAGCACTGGTCTAGCATGCTCGAGGCCTGGGTGGGATCCCAGCACCGCTGATGAGGATCATGGTGATGACAAAGATCATTTGCAGAGAAAATTTCCCACAGATGATGGAGATGTGGAGCACTAAACAGTCTAGGCCAGAAGCACAAGAAGTCAGGCAAGAGATGTGACCAGTGGACTGGATCACCAAAAATCAAGTCCCTTCCAACGCCACCCACTTCAGCCAGTTATAGTCAAGCTACTTATGTTGGCAAAACTGAAAACACAGTACCCATTGAATATTCTTTGATCAAACACTGAACAGAAGGAAAGGAGGAAGGAAGGAGGATGTGAAAGCCCGTGTAATGTCCTAGGACATCCCTCTGCATGTGCACGGGGTAAATTCCCCCTTTGGGTCTCCCACCTGGGCAGCTCTTCTCTGGCATCTCCTTGGAACAGAACACGGAGCAGGAGAGTCTCTGCTTCAGAAAAGTAAGGCTGAGGTGTGCTTTCCTATCGCTGTCAACAGACAGAATTACAACAAATTTTGTTATAGATCTAAGCAACTTTTTTTTTAGTACTGGAGGTTAAACTCAGGGGCATTCTACTCTAAGGTATACTCCCCTCCTTATTTTATTTTGAAATAGGGTCTCACTAAGTTGCTGAGGCTGACCTTGAACCTGCAATCTTCCTGTCTCAGCCTCCCAAGTACTGGGATTGCAGGTGTGTGCTCCGTGCCTGGCTCTCATTGGCTTTTATTCTTGAATTGAGACAGCCTCTATATTCTTTAGAGTAGAATGAGCGCTCTAGTGGATTTTGTAAGGTTGGGAACAAGGAAATAACAATAGAAAAAAAAAGGCTGATGGGTTGACATGAGGTTACTTCAGCTTACTTTTTTGTAAGGGGGAGTTGGGGGAGGGATCTTCCCATTACACTGGTTCAGCTAGACTGGACTCTCCTGTTTTCAGGGGAACTGGTCTGCCTTAAGAGCTATCTGTTTCCAGAAGTTTCTATTTGATGATGTGACATTGAGCATGAGGCATTCTGTTCTGGTTTGATCTGGTCTGCTGGGGCTCATTGCTAGAGTTCAGACCAAAACGAGGGCCTCCCACAATTTTTGCGTAACACCTCAGGGGCACAGAGGGAAGAGCCAGAGAGGGGTCAGGGCAGGGTGAGAACCTGTGCCATAGATCTCTTCTCTGAGGAATCAGATGACATATCGGACTTGTAAATGCACAGCTAGCTGAGATATCTACACCCTGGAGTGGGCAGGTGTAGACATTTCAACCAGCACCTGCCCATCTGTGTTCTTGCCTAGCCCTGTAGAGAGCAATTTCAGAGCCCAAAACTATCACCTTCTGGCAAGGGCTTTGGGTCTTTAAAGAACGGGAATTCCAGCTGGGCATGGTAGTGCACACCTGTAATCCCAGTACTTAGGAGGCTGAGAAAGGAGAATCACAGGTTCAAGGCCAGCCTTGGCAATTTAGTGAAACCCTCAGCAACTTATCAAGACCCTGTTTCAAAATAAAAACAAAGGGGGCTCGGGGTGTTGTTCAGCGATAGAATGCCCATGAGTTCAATTTCTAGTAACAATAAATAAATAAACAAACAAATAAGAGCAAGAATTTCTTTTTCATTGTGGGAACCTGCTAGAAGACCATCTCTTCCCTTTGGTGTCATGGATAAATGAGAGAAGCTTTGAAAGGCAAAAGTCCCTGTCTGAGGAAGACACAGGAAGGGAGGGAATGTCTTTGCCACAGCCCCCTTAGGGCAATTGCTATGAGAAGTAGGGAGACGTGTATCTGGGGAGAAAAGTACAGTCACAAAGCTGGAGGAGGGGTCTGCGGGAGCCATTCATAGCGCAGAGGATGTGCCACAGCCAGTTCTAAGGAGCTGAGCACCAATTGAAATCCGGCTCCTTGCCCTGCACCCTATGCACTAGGAATTTTCATTTTCTTCCAAATGTCATGAGATGCTTCAGACAAATTTGTATTCTCCATCTGTATCAATCTTCCTGTGTCTTGTTCACATGTTGGGGTTCTTGCAAAATAGCTCCAAAGCCTGGACCAGATAAGCATTTTCTCAAATAGAAACATATGGCTTCTCAGGAGACTTCCTATGTGCCTTGAACAGCTAATGCCTGCCATTTGGAAGTCACTCTAATCAAATTAAAAAATAGGAAAAATTTAACCACAATATTTATTATATATTTGTTTTTTTCTTTGTCTGCACCAAGTTCTCTTTTGCTTTGTTGTCTATCTGGTTCACCCCCCCCCCCGCCCCAGTTCTGGTATTTGCTTCTTTTTTCATCTTTCTTTTTTATTTCTTTAAGTATTTTTCTGGTGCTGGCTTGGTAGTAATGAATTCTTTTAGTTTCTTCTTTTCTTGGAATGTTTTTATTTCTCCATTAATTTTTAATGATATTTTGCTGGATATAGCAGTCTTGGTTTGGAAGTTGTTTTCTTCCAGGGTCTGGAGTACATCATACCAGCTCCCTGGCTTTCATGACTTGAGTTGAGAAGTCTGGAATGATTCTTATTGTTTTGCCCCTGAATATCACCTGTTCTTTTGTTCTTCTGCTTTTAAGATTCTTTCTTTGGTCTCTATGTTAGTCATTTTTATTATTATGTGGCATGAGGAAGTCCTTCTTTGATCTTGTCTTGTTGGTGTTCTGAATGTCTCTTGTATGTGGATGCCCAAGTCTTTTCTATGTTTGGGAAATTCTCTGATATTATTTCTCAGAAGAGGTTTCTGATACCCTTGATTTGTGCTTCTAGACCTTCTTCAATGTCTATTATCCACACATTAGGTAGTTTCATATTATCCATATTTATTGGATGTTAAGGTTGTGTTGTTGTATTGTCTTCTCTATATTGTTGGCTGTGTTTTCGGTTTTAAATGAATTGTCTTCTAAGAATGATACTCTGTTTTCCACGTGGCCTAGCCTGCTAGAGGTATTTTCTATTGCAGTCTTTAGTTCATTTATTGACTCCTTCATTTTGCTCAAAGCCTCTTTTTGGTTCTTACTTAGGGCCTCAATTTATCTATTGATATGCTCTTTCATTTCCTGTACACTTTCTTTGAGGCCTTTCATCATATTGAAGATCAAAATTCGGAATTCTCCTTCTGGCATTTCCTGCAGATCAGTATTGGTGATCTCCCTTGTTGTTGAGTTGTGGAAGTCTGTTGTTTCCTCACTGTTCTTCATTCTCATGTTTTCAGAGTTCTCAAGTTTGCATTTCTGTTGTCTTGGCATCTCCTTCCTATTTGTGTGTGAGTCCTATTTCTACTTGTTATCCCTTTATATTAAGGTCTATGCTGAGCATATATATTTGCCTCGACAAATCTGTCTCATACAATCAAACATTTGAGTTTGTCCCCAGAGCCTCTTTAACAAGATATAGTTCTTAGTGTAGGCAAATAGGAGTCGCTGATTGGCTGCAGGCCGCCATGCTCTCCAGGCCCAAACTCTGTAGGTCCAGAGTCTATGATGTTCTGTTCAGAGCCAGTAGCCTGCTGGTTGGGATTTAATGCCCCACAGACATCACCGCTGCTCTGCTAATTGTGAACCTGTTAAACTTCAGAGTGCTGTCCTCCAGTCTCTGGACCAGCAGGTCTAAGCTCAGAAGGGCCAGTGATTGCTATGTTCTGAGCTTGTGGCCCAGCTCGCTGAGCTCTGATGGCCCAGGGTACTGCCGCTGATCTGCTGGTTACAATCATGTGGAGAACTGTCAGTCACTGACATGCATGCCTGTCAGGCACAAACTGCTGGTGGAGAGAGTGTTGGGTTCCCAGTCTGTATCTGTGATCACATGAACCCCTGCCAGCCGCTGGCCTCCCTGCTTTCAGGGAGGGAGAGATTGTACCATTCTGGACCTGGGGCTTGGGTGGCTCAGTTATTTAGCCCCAGGGACACCACTGATGCTCTGAGCAGCTGCGATCACATGAGCCCTTGTTGGCCTCTGGTGTTGGTGCTTGTAGCACCCAAACACGGTCCAGAGGGAGTTTATAGCTTTCCAAGCCTGCAACTCAGTAGGTTGAGCTATTTTACCTCACAGACACCACAGGTGGCTGTCCTGTGGTGATCCCTGGAGACCCTGTGAGGGTGCGGCAAAGTGCCCGAATGTCCCTAGGTGCTGTCTGCTAATTCACATTTCTGCTGTTTCCGACTATAGCCTCCACCCCCACCTCTGCAGGAGTGATTTGCAAACACACAGATTATATATATATAATCTTTTTTGTGGTACTGGGGATTAAACCCAGGGGCATTCTACTTCCAAGCTACATCCCCAGCCCTATTTTTTATTCTTTATTTTGAAACAGGGTCTCACTAAGTTGCAGAGGCCTCACTAAGCAGCTGAGGCTGGCCACGAGCCCAGATCCTCTGATCTCAACCTCCCAAGTTCTGGGATTACAAGCATGCGCCACCACACCCGGCTATAAGTACATCATATATATATATATACCATTTCCAAACTGCAGCTGACAAGCCTTAAGAAAACAGTTCTTTTAAGAAAATTGTGCAGCCAGGCATGCCTATAATCTCAATACTTGGGAGGCTGAGACAGGAGGATCAAATGTTCTAAGACAGCCTCAGCAACTTAGTGAGACCCTGTCTCCAAACTTTTTAAAAATGGGTCTGGGGGTATAGCTCGGAGTTAGAATGTCCCTGGATTCAATCACCAGCATCACACATACACACAAAAATATGCATGTGCATGTACAAATATGTACCAACAAATTTCACTATTGTACACAGTTATAATGTACTGATTTTAAAAATTTGGGAATTTATTTATTTATTCATGGTACTGGGGGTTGAGTGCCGGGGCATTCTACCCCAAGCTACACCCCCAGTCCTATATTATTTTTATTTTTAAACAGTGTCTCACTAAGTTGATGAGAGTCCCACTACTTGCTGAGGCTATTCTCAAACCTGTGATCCTCCTGTCTCAGTTTCCCAAGTACTGGGATTTCAAGTGTGTGCCACCACACCCAGCTATAACATGGGAATTTAAAAAGGAAGAAAATAATGTAGCCTTCCCAGGAGTACTTCAAATAATTACAACATTTTAAACTAGTATATTGAAAACCAAGATGAGATTAGCCACAGCTAATGAAACAATTGTCAGCTCACCAAGTACCAATTAATTTTCTTACATTGAGAAGCAAAGAGGGTCATGCATTGAACACAAGAAAACATGAGAGGCTGACGACTTCCCAGTGACATCCTGAAACCATGCAAAGGCAATAGCTCAGAAGCAACTTCAGAGGAGGAAGAAGTGGGGAACATATGTTTCCCTAGTTAACCAGTCACATATAGTAAAAACAGAAAAGGCTGAGCATTTTAAACTCATATCGACAGTGCAAAAAGGGACCCAAATTAGAACTTGATTCTAAATACTGAAAGGTGAGAAATGGATAAGCCACAATTTCTACCCCAAGAAATGCACAAGCCATGACCTCTAACCTGAGCAACCTGGGGTTGAAGTCCAGCTCTAGACTCCTGCAGCTTCAGCTCTCTGCCCAGTGAGAATCTTGCCACCCCACCCCCACCTTAATGAGCTAAGTGAGTTGAGGAAAATTCATGTAAATTCCCGTGGCCTTGTTATAAAGAGAGAGACTTGGAACAAATGGGCTCCCATGTGCTGCAGCGATTCATCAGGTAGCACGGAAGGGAGTACGGCCTCTCTCCTCTCTACAAACCTTAGATTCTATGATGGAGAACTTCCTGTGGAGTTCTACAGGGCCAGTTATACCTTCTCTTCTTCTCTCCTGTGGGCTGAGAGCAGGAGAGGTGGTTAGGAAAGGAAATACTTGTCTAGTCTATTCATTCACCCAGCCAGTCATACAAATAAAGGATGTCTGCATTTTTTGATGTCTGCATTTTTTGGGGTGTGTGTAGTATTGAGGATTAAGCCTAGGTTTGCTCTACCACTGAGATACATCCCCCACCCTTTTTGTTTTTTATTTTGAGACAGAGTCTTGCTAAGTTGTCGAGGCTGGCCTCAAACTTACATTCCTCCTGCCTTAGCCTCCCAAGTTGCTGGGATTACAGGGTGTGCCACCATGGCCAACAGATGTCTGCATCTCATTGTAGCCCACCATGAAACAGGACCATGCTGGGCTCTGAGGATGCAAAACACCACAAAACACAGATTACTACTCTGAAGCCTTCACATTCTGATGTCTCTAAGTCCAGGGTCAGGTGAACCCAGTGTCTGCCACAAAAGATAATCTTGCCAAAAACATATGCCACTAGCTTCATGTCCCAGGACCAAAATCAAGTTAGAGCACTGCGCAAAGCAGAGCTGTTGAGAGTTTCCCTGCTCACTTGCTGTCTTAGTCTGTATTTTGTTGCTGTAACAAAATGCCTGAGACTGGATAACTTATAAGGAAAGAGGTTTATTTTGGATCATGATTCTGGAGCCTGGGAAGTCCAAAGGCACACACCCTTACCTGGTGAGCCTTCCTGGTACACCATAACATGATAGAGAACATTGGAGGGCCAGACAGAGCAAGCATGCTAGAGAGAGTTCACTTTTATGACAAAGCCCCTCCTGAGATAGCCCACTAATCCATTACTCTTCAACCTATTAATCCATGAAAGGACCAATCCACTGATGAGGGAGGGCTAAGCCCTCATAACCCAGTCACTTCCCAATCATATGACAGCTGAGTGGTAAAATCAAACCCTAGCAGCTGTTTTTGTTAAATTTCTTCTATCCATACTCTAATTCTGGTGGCACACAGGGTTTCAGATTCTATTTGAAAACATAAGTGACCATAAGGAGGTCATTATGTCTCTGATGGCTACTCAGAGCAACAGGAGACCTTGGGAAGGAGATAATTCTTATTCAATTGTGAAAATGGCAAAATATGCCCTCTATGTTCACACCAGTGTCTGAAAATAAATTTGGGTCCTAATGGTAAAATTCAGTGTACCAAAAAATTGTTTTGATTTCCTAAGGGAAACATGATAACCCATTTGGAAATATAAGTGGGCACAGGCTTCCTCCAAAAGCCTGTTTTTGTATTATTTTTGTAGATTTTTGAAACAAGATCAGCATTTCATATCTTATTGATGGCTTTCTTATTTTAAAAAGGTAGGATTTACAATGAGTAGGATTATTTTCTTCTTGGTTAGGAGCCATTTGCCTGTTTTTTGAAAAGCTCTTATGAATACAAAATGCTGTGTACAGCCCTCTCAGGACAGCGTGAGCCCCCATAGCTCAGAATCCATGGCTATGCCTGTCTTCCTCTGCTGTGCACAAACCATGGAGAGCTTAGAAATGTGGTGCTCCCAGTCAAGGACACACAGGGTTTGATCAACACCATGGACCTTTAAGTAGAGTTTGTTGTTTCTATTTTGATGGCTATTTTCAGTCAGCATTCTCACTGCTGTAATCCAAAATACCTGACCACTACAACCTAGACAAAGGAAGATTTACTTGCTCACAGTTATGGAAATTTCAGGGTTTTAGTCCATGTTAGGCCAGGTGAAGTCTGTGGAGCTCACGGCATGGTGCAGCCAGAGTGAGTACACATACAAGGGCTCTGCTCTCACATCACTGAGGTCAGAAGCAAAGAGAAAGCAAGGGAAGGAGGGAGCGTATACCCTCCCCAAGGCCACACCCCTAGGGACTCCTCCTCTGCAACCAAGCCCCAGCTCCAACATGGCTGCCTTGTCTCCATGAAGCCTGGGGGGATGTTCTAAATCCAAACCCTAACAATGGCTTAATCTTTTATTGGCCAGGGTTTTCCTTAACCTATTTAGGAATATCTCATAGTGCATAAGAGTATATACTAATACTTTGCAATAAATAAATGTGAGAATTACTGTCCTGATAGAGTCAAGAGTTAGGAAAGTTAAATGAGAGGAGAAAGATTGTAACTGGTCAAAATCTCAAAACCTAAAGCCTGAGTTTAAAGTCTGAATTCTACCTGATGCTTTCAGGAAATGTCATGGACCACTCTCTGTCTCAATTTCCTCATCTCACAGATAGATTCAATGAGTTAAGGCTTATAAAGGACTTAAGTTTCAGGGTAAATAAAAATAGTAACTTTTATACAGAACTTACTAGTAAAAACTTAATGTTTGCACTTATTTATCTTAGACAAAGTCATCATTTTTCATCTGAATTGTACCTCTTTGATTTTTTCTACCCTCCCTAAATCTATTCCCTACATATTTTTCTTTTGTTTATTTTGTTGTTGTTGTTTGAACTTAGGGGCATTCTACCTCTGAGCTACACCCCAGCTCATTTTATTATTATTTTTTTATTTTGAAACAGAGTCTCAATAAGTTGCTGAGGGTCTCACTAAGTTTCTGAGGCTAGTCTCAAACCTCCTGTATCAGCTTCCCAAGTACTGAGATTACAGGTGTGTGTAACTCACACCTGTAACTCTTGTCCAATCTGTGTTCATTTTTTTTCCTTCCAAGACAGCTGCTCCCTGGGAGAACCTGGACCAGAAGAAAGTTAGGTCCAGGTGTGTCAATCAGATGAGACTCAGAAGAAGTGATTTTTAAAAAATGAAACAACAGAGCAGTTTATAAGTTACATGTCCCCAAGGTAAGTAGAGTATCATCAATAAGAGCTGTTGGAAAGGTCAAGGGGTAATGCATTCAATTAGCAAGTCAAGAGCAAGAAAAGAGGTGGAACTATTGGGGATGAAATATCACTCAACTAGATTTCCCAAGGGGAGTTCTAATTGGTGGGCCTAGACAAGGCAGCATGAGTTCTGTGTGACTGATAGGGTCACACCTGCTTCTAAATCTCCCTCTCCAGCCATCTCCTCAGTGCACCATGTCCTCGTCACACTGGCCTCCATCCACCCGTCTGATGAATGCACAAAGTCCTTCCTGCAGTGTCTACACATTCTCAGCCCTCGCCTGCTACTCTCACCTTGGCTCCTGTGGCAGGCTGAGGTTGAACAGCCCCAGGTCAGGGGTCTAGACAGACCTTGCCTGGAGACCACGTCTTCCATTCAGTAGCACACACTGTCGCCATGTCCCTCCTGGCCAAGCTTGCAGATATTCTACATAGCACCTTCTCATTTCAATATGGTCATTATGAAACCAGACATGCAGTCACTGGTTCTTATAAAATACCAAAGGAAAGTCTTGGGCTTTTCACAGTAATCAAACAAACATCTGCTCTAAGCATCCCGTTCTCCTCTTCCTCGCTCACACCGGCCACAGTGTGCAGCGTTTGTGCAGAGGCAGCAGACGACACCCTTCCTCAAATTCATTTTCCAAGGCCGGCTATCTGCACAAGCCCCAGGTCTCTGGCAGAGCTGGTTTTCCTCGGCCCTCTGTCTTTTCAGATGGTGTTTATATTATAGACTCTCCACTATTTTTCCCCTTCTGCATGATTTCCAATTTCTTTCTGAAGAAAACTGCACAGTGAGAAATGAAGAGTTATTTAAGGTAATATTTTGAGTTAGGATGTTCCAGGTTTCATTGTCAGTTTTCATAAAAGTATAAGGAAAAATCTTTTCCCTACTCCCTGAAAAAGCTGGAAAACAGACCTGGGCAGGATTCCTAATGGGGGCTGAGAGCCTTCCTTTTCTTCTTTAGGAAATCAGTTGAATCTTGGAAGTAACTCATAATAGTCTTAATTGGCTGCAGATCTTAATTATTTTAATGCGACAGTGTGCCCCATGATCTCTTCCTTGTTCTTGCTCTTAATGGAAGCTATTTTCCCCAATTGGCTTCAGTTCCTCTAGTCTAACTGAAAAAAATAAGTCAGTAAGATTAATCTCTTAAATATCATTCTCTCTATGACAGTAAGGTATTAAAAAGCAATGTTAAACTTGCCTTTTTATACATTACAGTGTTGGTAAGCAAATGGTTTGAAGTTTGTTTGCAGAATAAACATTATTTTTAAAGGGTTCTGAAATTAGCAAAAATATCAGTCTGTCCTCAGCTCCTAGCTTTTCCACATTTACTAACATTCTGGAATAAGCTTTATCTAGCTTATTTATAAAGAAAGCCAAGTACATGTGCAAATATCACCCTAGAATTACAGAAAATGGTTTCAAAAGGTTAAACAATTCACCATCAGTATCAGCAAATACAGCTGCTAGATGAGAGATGAATATCTAGACAAATAAGAGGTTCTGAATTATGTGGTTCTGAGAGGCTCTGAACAGTGAACAATTTAAGATTGCTATTTATAACCAACCTCAGTTAACCAGAATCTGAAGCCTTTAAATAATCCTAGGGCTATACCAACACTATCACCCTGAGGGAGAAAATATTCTTCAATATTAACTGTTTAAATAAAAACTACTACTTTATGACTGCTCCTAAGATAGCCATAAATTGAAATGAACAAGAAAGCCTTTTCCTGCTAGTTACCCTTATCATTAATAGCAATAGTGAATTCCTTCCCAGTGAGTAGCAGCAGTGTGGCAGTCAACTTCATGCATCTACTTGACTGGGCTAAGGGAGCAGGCCATCTTTTTTTCTGAGCATGACTGTGAGGGTGTTTCCAGAAAAGCTTAGTATTTGCATTGTAGATGGAGTCAAGATGATCTGCCCCCATCCAGGAGGGTGGGCATCATCCATCCATCAAGGGCCCTGATAGAACAGGAAGATAGAAGGGGGGAAATGGACTCTCTGCTTGGGCTGTGGCTCCCATCTTCTCCTTCCCTGAGGATTGGGATGGGACCTACACTATTGGCTTCCTTGATCTGCAGGACTTTAGGCTTGAACTGAAACCACACTATGGGCTTTCCTGAGCCTTTAACTTGCAGATGGCAAATAATGAAACTTTTTGGTCTCCATAGTCACATTATCTAATCCCTCATAACAAATATCTTCCCAGACATTTAAATTTATTGGATATATATGTGTATATATGTGGGTGTGGAGATATATAGATAGATGATAGATATAGATATAGATATATAGATATAGATATAGATATATAGATATAGATATAGATTCATTAATCCACATACTTTAAAAGTGTGAAGGCAAATATGCTGCTTCAGGTTAGGCTTTATCCAACAGCCAAAATAGCATTACCATCAGCCCTGGACTTCTCCACCTCTCTGCCATGCCTTCCTGTTGGGTTTGTCCTTGGGCCCCTCATGGTGCCACTTAGCAGCTCCTGGGACTCCCTTGCTGCTCTGAATGGCTGCAGCAGCTTAGAGCCTCATATCCTAGACCACATCACCCAGAACAAGAAAGAAAATCTCTTCCAGTGGCTGCTCCAAAAGATGGGGAAGTTCCTCTTTCCCCGAGGCCAATGTCTCACCACATCTCTATGATTATGATTAGGTCACATGGCCATCACGGAGCCAATCCCTGTGGTCAAAGAGACTGAATATCTAGTAGGTAGACGCCAATCTCAGACCTGCCTCGGAATTGTAGTTGGACGGGGACAGTGAGACTATAGGGAGGAGTGAAATGGGAATTAATGTTGGGAAGATAGTAAACAAATGTATACTATGACAACATACAAGAAAATCTCAGATTTCCAAAACTAGAAAGCTCATTGAGACCAGAGGATGGGAATGAGAGCAGAGTTCATGTAAGCCATTGGCTAGCTCCAGTTTTACACCTGAGTAAGCCAGGCAGATACTTTTTGCCTTGTTTTATTAAGTACTGTAGGTGGGTGAAAAGTACCTGGGTATTAAAGACTGAGTGATAGTAAGGCCACATTGAAATAGCTAAAAATATACCAAACTTCAAAGCCCCAAGAAAACAATGTTATTTACTGAGAGATCAGTGGCTTTGGAGGCAGACAGATCTAGATTACCTCTAAACTACATCATCTATTTGTCATCCAGCTTTCGGTAGTTACTAACTCTCCTCAACATGGGTTTTCATCCATACAATACAGATAGTCGGCCTTTTATAATACAGTCATGTGCCACTTAAAGAGGAAATTATGGTCTGAGAAATGTGTCGATTAGGTGAGTTTGTCATTGTGCAAATATCACAGAGAGCACTTACCCAGACCTAGAGGGTACAGGTCAGTCACTCATGTGGCCTCTTGTCATGGTGTTGTGAGGTAGTGTCCCAATCAAGACCAATCAGACCACCAAAGGTGTTAATTGAGAGCCTTTATTGCTGATCGATCAGGACTACACATAGCACGAATGCCAGGTGCTATGCCTCAGAGCACTCCTGTATACAGGAGAGCCACAAGCCAGGGGTTATAGTTTGGTTTCCCATAGCAGGTTCCCATGGCAGGGGTCCCAACGGTTACTTCCCAAAGTAGAGCAAGCAAGCATAATGAGCGTACAAAAGCAAGAACATAGGCTGTTAGCAATGACGATGCAACAATAAGAGCAACACACTGTCGTTACCCATTACCCTGCCAACATCCTGGTTTGATTTTTCCATGGCCAGCTCCCCTGTTTTAGGGCCAGGTTGGAGTCAGTGTGATAACAATAGGGAGTCACTTTAGCTAACAACTTTTTAGCTACCAAGCTCTAATTACACATCATCACAATGGCACACCTGAGAAGCATGAGACCGCTGCCAGAGAGCATGCAAACTTATTAATAAGTAGAAGAAGCCCACTCTAAAATAACGATAAAAAGTATTGTGTATAGGCAGGCAGAGTGGCACACACCTGTAATCCCAGTACTTGGGAGGCTGTCACAGGAGGATCGCAGGTTGGAGGCCAGCCTCAGCGACTTAGCAAGACCCAGTTTCAAAATAAGAAATAAAATGGGCTGGAGCATAACTGGAAGGTAGAATGCCCCTGGGTTCAATCCCCAGTTCCACAAAAAACAAAGTGTAGTATAGTGAATGCATAAACCAATGACAGTCATTTATTATCATTACCAAGTATTAGGCACTGTAGATAACCATACATGCTACAAGTGTGTGTATGCTGGATACCAAATCCTGGGTCTCACATACTCAAGGCAAGCTCTCTACCTCTGAGCTACCCCCACCCCCAGACTTACACTACACTTTTACATGACTGGCAGTGCGGTAGGTGTGTTTACACCAGCATCACCCCAGCATGTGAGTAATACCCTACACTATCCTTACTACAGATACAATATCACTGGGTAATAGCAATGTTTCGGCTCTATTATCACCTCTCTCTCTCTCTCTCTCTCTCTCTCTCTCTCTCTCTCTC
>PVJS01041481.1:0-17946 GCA_004027185.1 Glis glis
GAGAGAGAGAGAGAGAGAGAGAGAGAGAGAGAGGGAGGGAGGGAGCTCTGAGGCTGGCTGCGAACCCGGATCCTCCGGTCTCCGCCTCCCAAAGTACTGGGATTACAAGCGTGCACCACCACGCCCGGCGTGACTGACTTTTTAACATGTGGAATACTTCCCAAAGAATGTGCACATCAGCCTTTTCTCTGTGCAGAGGTATTTCAATACCTTGTCAATATTTATGTTCTGACTCATGCACAGAGATTATCACAACAATAACAGCAGTACTACAAAACAACATAAGGCAATGGAGTAAAAATCATTGCACTGTTTTTTCCTTTGAGAATACTTCTTTTGTAACACTGATGTTGATGAATGTCTGGAGTCTATGAACTATGACCTAAGTAAGACCACTTAAAGCTCAGGTGAACTGATAAAAGCATTGGAATTTGTTTTAGACACATTTAAATACAGGCCAATTAGTCTGAATTATCAGTAAAAACATGTTTATAAAAAGAATGACTGGACCAGTAAAAAACTCTAAATGTTATTTTATGACTTTGCTTACTTTCTTGCTGCCTACCCATTTAGAACCCACCGATGTGCACAATGGACTGTCCTGCCACCCTCTAGAAGGCGTGGTATAGTATAGCATTGTAGATATTTAGTCTGGTCCTCTAGGATGACCTGTCATGTCCTCTATGGTCACTCATGAGGCATAATCAGTTATAATGTAGACCTTGACCTGGGTCAGCAAATAAGGTTAACATGAAATACATGAGGGGTGTGACTGATAGGAATTTTGTAGAATGATACGGAATGTCTTGGAGGACAACCAGTGGATGGTCCTAAGTGGGATAGGAATGGGTTCCACAGCGCATGCCTAATTTGATAACACCAAAGACAGTTGACCCACTAGTTTCTGCCTGGAATTAAGAACCAAGACCTGCCCTGGCAGGCTATACTGCTTAGATGTTTTGCTTCTTTGTGTGTGTGTGTGTGTGTGTGTGTGTACGTGTGTGGCACTGGGGGTGGGATCCAGAGCTTCCCACACACTAGGGAAGTGCTCTACTACTGAGCTTTGCCCCGACTCCATTCATTTCACTACATGAATGGTAAATCCCTTCACTTGCATTTTTATTTATTAAAGTTATACGTCTGTAACTGGTTTTAATCAGGTAGAAAGTCGAGGCTTAAAATAAAAAACAAACCATATTCTGACCCTTTGCACACACCAAATTCCCCCTCCACAGAGGCATCTTCCTTTAGTACCTTGAGTTTTTTCTTCTGTTTCTCTCTGTATTTAGAAGAATCCCATTTTATTCATTTTTGGATTTTGTCTATTGCTGTCCTCTGCTTCCAACTTCTCGTTTCCTGTCTCCTTTCTGTTCCTCCCAATGATGTCGTAAATCACTCTTCAGAGTGTTTATTTCGATAACCATGTAAATATCTTCCTCAGTTGAGCTTTTAGTACATTATGACCACATTTCCCTTTTTGAACTACTTTTTGTATTCCTTGGAGATAAAAATTGACTGTTACTCATTCATTCATCAATGAACTCTTCCCCAGGACTGTGTGTCTCTGTCCTCAGAGGAGTGCATACCGGTGCCTCTGTGGTTTTCCCCGTTGGGACATTATTTTTCTTGGAGACATTCCTTACAATGCTCCTTCTCGCCCCCTTCTGCCTCCCCATCAGTGACTGTTTTTTTCTCTAGGCATGCTGTGCAACCACCATCCTGGGAATCTCCTTTCCCTCTCTAGAGTCAGCATCACGTTTCCTCAAACTCATATCTTACTCTTAGTTTACATCTTAGTTTTTTTTTTTTTTTGCGGTACTGGGGATTGAACCCAGGGGTGTTCTACCTCCGCGCTACACCCCCGGTCCTATTTTTTATCCTTTATTTTGAAACCCGGTCTCACGAAGTTGCGGAGGGCCTAAGTAGCTGAGGCTGGCCGCGAACCTGGATCCTCTGGTCTCCGCCTCCCAAGTACTGGGATTACAAGCGTGCGCCACCATGCCCGGCTCTACATCTTAGTTTTGATGGAGCAAATTCTCAGATAGTTTATAAGAAAGGGTGTATGGAGATGTGTTTCTTTTGAATCTTGAATGTAGGAAAATACCTTTATTTTACTCTCATATTTAACTGACAAAAATGATACAGCATTATAAGTTGGAAATAACTAAAAAATTTGAAAGCTTTTATCATTTGTCTTTTAATTCCAGTGTGGAAACTGTGACACCATTTTCACTTCTGCTTCTACATATGTGATGCCTCCCCACTTCCTCTTCCTAAAACCTTTCTGAACCTTCTGTTTATTCTGGGATTTGGAAATTTCTCAACTTGTGTACACACACACACACACACACACACACACACACACACACACTCTCTCATACTAGGCATCCAGAACCTATATATCCTTCAATTCTTAGAATTTGTTTAGCTCTTTGATTTTCTTTTCCTTCTGTTTCTTTTCTTTCATTTTAGAATTCCTTCTGTGAATATCACCTGAGGATAATGAATCTGCAGAATAATCCCTTTATTTTCTATTTCCAATTATTTTTAAAAATAAACTTTATTCAACTATAATTTACATTAAAATTTCCCCATTTTAAGTGTATGATTTAATGGGTTTTGACCAACCAAAATATGTATTCATATAAACACCAATACATATAGAGAACATTTCTGTTACCATAAAAAGTATTTTTTGCCGGGCATGGTGGCACATGCCTGTAATACCAGTCCTTGGGAGGCTGAGACAGGAGGGTTGCAGGTTCTAGGTCAGCTTCAGCAATTTAGCAAGACCCTCAGCAACTTAGCAAGGTCCTGTTTCAAAAATAAAAGATAAAATAGGACTGTGGTATAGCTCGGAGGTAGAACGCCCAAGTTCAATTCCCAGTAACACACACACACACAGTTGTATTTATGTGGTTTTAATTTGCATTTCTCTAATAACTAATGATGTTGAACATCTTTACATGTGCTCATTTGCCATTCATATGACTATTGTGATGCAGTGTCTTTTAAAATCTTATTTTCTATTGGGAATTTGAAGTCTAGAGTTGCAAGAGTTCTTTATATATTCTGGGTAATTGTATTCAGATGTGTGTTTAGCATACATTTTCTTCCAGTCTAATAGCTTGTCTTTTCATTTACTTTATGGTGGGACTTTTAGTAAGCAAAAGATTTTAGTTTTGGTGAAGTCCAATTTATTAATTTTCTTTTATGGTGCATATTTTTCAAGTCCTATTGAAGAAATCTCTGCTTATTCAAATTACAAGATTTTATCCTATGCTTTCTTTTAGAAATTTCATAATTTTAGTTGTTTCATTGGCTTTATTTGTCCCATTGTGAGTTTTTTTTTTCATATACTCGGAGATAAAGATTAAGGTTCATTATATTCTATACGAATATCCAATTATTCTAGGAAGCATTTTTCTTTTTGTTGAAAGGACTTTCCTTTCTCCATTGACTGTTTGGAATTAAAGGATAATCTTTTGTTGAAAATCAGTTTTGCACTTTATTTCTACTTCATTGAGTTGTCTATTTTTTATGCCCAAATATACTGTCTTGATTGCTGTAGTTATGTAGTAAGCCTTGAAACTAGGTAGTGTAAATGTTTTCAACTTTATTCTCTCTAAATGGCTTTGTCTGGTCCAGGTTCTTTGATTCCCCTCTACTTCAAACTCCACTCAACTAGCAACTGGAGGCTAAAGGCTTGCGTGGAGCCTGGAGATTTCCCTACTGCAGATGAATTTTTTATCCACAACCAGAGAAGTAGCCTTGGGCCTATACCCGGGTGAAAAGAGAGACCACAAAAAAGTGGAGGAGCCAAGTTGGCTCAGTGCTTAGAGGCAGTGTGGAAAAGTGCCGGTGAGAACTACGCACAGTGATCCTGCCCTTTTGTTAAGCAGCACGTTGTCTTGAACACTCCGATTGGCATTTTGCTACATTAGGAGGCACGAAACAGAAAAGAAGACTGATGGCATGATAGGAGCAACAGAATTATCTTCCATTCGTTCTGTATCTTGAACTGCTCAGAAGTTGTTTATTTTATTGCTACTTCTGATTTCACACAATCACTCTTCAAACAGCAGTAGCTAAGATTAAATACTCTTTGCTTATTGCTTTGCTTGTAGTTTTATTTCCAATGGATTAACCCTAAGTATTTGTGATTTATATTTGCGTAAATGCTCACCAATATGTTTCCTTAAAGACACCATTGTAATACGTGGCTACATAACTGTGTTTCAAGGCTGATTCCTTTTTTGTTTCTTTTTATGTTTTATGGCTGTGTATATGGATTGCAATCATCCAGGCGTTGACAGGCACTGGCCCGGTTTCCTACCTCTATTTATCTATTTTATCTTGCATTTTACTATCAGGAGCAAGGAGAAACCAGGTCACACCTCCACATACTGCTTGGAATCTCCTCAACTAAATATTCAAGTTCATAATGAACAATTTCTATCTATATCACTGAACAGTAGAACGCAATTCAGCCAGGTTCTCTGCCAGTTTAGAACAAGAATAAATTTCTTCTAGTTTCCAGTAACATGTTTCTCATTTCCAAGACCTCACTAGAAACATCTTAAAATTAATATTTCTAGCAATAGTTTCTTCAAGGCAAGATAGGCTTTTGGTAGCATGTACTTTGGAACATTTTAAACCTCCGCCCATCATCTAATGTCAAAAGCATGTCTAAATTTTTAGGTATTTGGTATAGCAATACCCCACTTCCCATTACCAAGATCTCTCTTAGGTTCCTGGAATGACTGTAACAAAATACCACATACTGGTGCCTTAAAATAACATGATTTTTTGCTGGGCGTGGTAGCACACACTTGTAATCCCAGTACTTGGGAGGCTGAGACTGGAGGATCTGGGTTCGCGGCCAGCCTCAGCTACTTAGTGAGGCCCTCTGCAACTTAGTAAGACCCTGTTTCAAAAATAAAGAATAAAAAAATAAGGGTTGGGGGTGTAGCTCGGAGGTAGAATGCCCCTGAGTTCAATCCCCAGTCCTGCAAAAAAAAAAAAGAAACAACATGATTTTATTCACTCATAGTCATCTTGCTAGAAATCTGAAATCACGGTGCCATCAGAATTGGTTTATTTTGAGTGCTTTGAGGGACATCGTGTTCAGTGTCTGTCCTAGCTTCTAGTGGCTTCCAGCAGTCCTTGGAATTCCTTAGTTTTAAGATATATAGCTCTAATCTCTGCCTGCATCGCCACATGACACTTCCCCTGTGTGTCACTCTTCTCCATTATATTGCATAAAGTGCCCATCCTACTCAGTATGACCTCATTATAACTTATATTTTAATTATATTTGTGATTACCCTACTTCCAAATAAGGTCACATTTACAGGTACCAGGGATCAGGACTTGAACATATCTTTTTGGAAGAGGCAGTTCAATCTGTAATACCCATTGATTGATATTTGGTTTATTTCAGATTTTGACTATTGTAAAAAAAACTGTTATGAAAATTTATGTGCAAGTATTTTGTGTGCTTTTTAATTTCTTTGGATAAATTACTAGAATGGCATTGCAGGGATATATGGTGAGATTAACTTTATAAGTAATTGCCAGTTTCCAAAGTATTGTACCATTTCATGTTCCCTCTGACTATGCAAGAGAGTTACAGTTGCTCAACATCCTTACCAAGGTTGGTATTCTTACTGTTTTTAGTCTCAGTTTTTCTGTCATATGTAGTGCTCTATCTCATTAAGGTTTCAGTTTGTATTTCTGAAATAAGCAATGATGCTGGCCATAATTTCACGTTCTCCTTTATTCTGTTAATTTGGTAAATTACAATGATGAGTTTCTGAATGTTAAAAACCTTGCATTCCTGGGACAAGCTTGAAGGTTGTGGTTGACTTGATTCCTAACATTTTGTTGAAAATATTTTCATTTGTTATTTCATGAGGGTTATTTCTCTGTAGTTTTCTAATAATATCTTTTTTTCTGGTTTTGGTATAAAAGTAATGCTTTTCTCATACAATGAGTTGGGAACTATTCTGAAGGTTTTGTGTAGGGTTGGTATTATTTTTTTTAAAGGGTTGAAAGAGAATTCACCAGCAAAGCCATCTGGTCCTGAAGTTCTTTGTAAAATATTTTTAAACTGTAAATTTATTATTACTTTTAGAAGATACAAGAGTATTCAGATTTTAATGACTTGTTTCCTTTTGATTGATTGAAGAATAAGTTAAAAACTAAAAGATGAATCTTGGTTCATGATCTCTAGGTTCTACTCTAGTTTTTATAGTACTCCCTTGCAAGGCTAAAGTTTTAATGAATTTAATGATTTAGGGAGGTACAAAAACCTATAGTAAACAGATACTGTATTTCACTATTTTTATTTTATTTTTATTCCTATGCTTTCCATCCCTTTCCCTCTTAGTTGTTGGGAAATTCAATTTCTTTCCCTATTGATTTGGTCCTTGCACATTTAGCAAGTATCGATTCTCCCCTAAACTCCTTTGCCACATTTCTGAGAGAACAGAAGCTGAAGAGCTTTATTTCATTTTATTCATACCAAGTATTCTACAGAAAATAGTTAGAATTCTCTGTGTTTAAGTTTATATTGCAATTTATCTGCTTTTGCTGTTATTAAAGATAGGTTGTCATTTTCTTCCAATTTTTTAAAATTATGTTTTTACTTACTAAGGATTATCTACCAACACATGATTTGGTAGTCTGTCATGGCTTTTTACCATGTGTGGGACAAATACAATATAGTTTTCTGTTTTAAAGTAGATTTTTACCAATATACATTAATTTAACATAGATTTATTAAACCATATAAGTAAAATTTAAACCTAAAATTTGATTACTTATTTTAGTGATTATAGTGGAAAATACACATTGCTTCAAATTTCAGAGAGAGGAAATCATAGTCAAATGTATGGAACATCACGTCCCTAGTTCCAAATTTTATTGCTCTATGTTCTTATTTTTTTTATACAGTGTTGATTGTGTTCCATAATTCTCATTATTTCACATTATTTTTTAGATAAACTCTCTGACGTTTACCCTAAACAGATCTGGCAAAATTAAGTTGAAATACTAAGAAGTTATATCATACCAATATTAATGTGCTATAATGTCTAATCAATCTCACTTATACTCACAATGAACCATATATTTTCTAGTACTGCTTTTATTTGTTGCTGTGTGATACAAAATTTACTTAATGTTTGTGAAACTCAGTCATTTTTTTCTATTAATTAAGGAAACTTAAAATAATAACCAAAATTATGCCAGATGATTTCTTAAATTCTTTCTTAATTTATCTTTTCTAATTTGTTTTATATAACTTATTATTTTGGAAAATAAATATCCAAACTTAAAAAATTTTGAAGGCATAATTTTGAATGTACATATTACGTGTAAGAGCTAAGAATATTGGAGATATTTTGTCAACATACTGGCAGCTTCAGAGAAGTTCTAGAGTGATTGTCTCGGAGTCCAGGCATGACCAACCAAAATAGGATAATGGTTTCTCTAGCATTATTAGTAAGGATCTTCTGAGAATATTTTCAATCACATTGTAGGTTATAGTAATTTTACTGAGTATTTTAAAAACCAAGTCTTAAGTTATTTTCTATGGTAATTTCCCAGGGAGTTGAAGTTTATCCCATACTGTCTTCTAGCTTTCTGATGACTTGCTGTTCTAAGTCTGCCATTTCTATAAGTTGACATAATGTTGTGTGTTATTTGTGCTCCTTAGGTGGTAACTGGAAAGTTTCCATAATCACCAGCAATTTGCCAAATGCAGGGACCAGCTCACAGATTTATATTATATTATATGGACAACATAGAAGTTCAGCTCCTATATATCTTTATGGAACAGATGGGGCTCGATTTCAGGATGGACATGAAGACATCTTTACTGTAAGTAATAAAACTAGTAAAACCTGTTAATAGAAGTGAAACAAGCGAGTAGGTACTTTCAAATGAGTTCAGTGTATCAAATTCCTCTTCCTCTGTGCCTTGCATAAAATTAATCAAAAAACATGGCAGTCTTTGCTCAAGTAGATTTAGCATAAGTAAATCCAGTATATGGGAAGAGACAGTAGTTTGAGAGAAACACTAGATGTTGGCATTTATTGTTTTTATATGGGTGGCTATCAGCAGCAAGGTCTTAAGCATTTCTGGCTATACAGATAGGGTTCAAAGTCAAGTTCAAAAAGGACAAAATAAAATCAAACAAGGAGGGCAAAGAAATTGTCATCAAGTTATTTCTTATTATCAAGTTATTAGATCATGACTAGACATACTGAGATCAGTATCTAGAAAAAACAGGCAGCAAAGATGAAGCAGGGAAGATTTGTGCTTGTTAAAGACAGAAATATTAGCAGTTGAAGGCAAGATGGGTTGAGCACTTAGTAGTTTATAGGTGCTTAATAACATTATTAAGCACCTATAAACTACTTGTAATTCCAGTACTTGTAATTCTAGTACTTGGGAGGCTGAGACAGGAGGATCACAGGTTCGCGGCCAGCTTCAGCTACTTAGTGAGGCCCTCCGCAACTTAGTGAGACCCCGTTTCAAAATAAAGAATAAAAAATAGGGCTGGGGTGTAGCTCAAAGGTAGAATGTCCCTGGGTTCAATCCCTGGTACCACACACAAAAAAAGAAGTGACTATACCAGAAATAGTCTGAGCCATTGAGTTGTCCCCCCCGCCTTCTTTCTCGCTTCCTTTCTTTCTCTGAAGACGGAACTTAGGGGGTACTCTTCCTCTGAGCTGTATCCCCAGCCCTTTCCACAATTTTAAATTTTGAGACAGGATCTCACTAACATGCCCAGGCTGGCCTCCAATTTGCAACCCTCCTGCCTCAGCCTCTAGAGTAGCTGCAATTACAGGCATGCTTTTCTTGTCATGTTTTACTATTATATTGTCTAATTTTACTTTTAAATAAAATTGCACATTCACATAGTTTATAGGGCTAAATCATTTTGAATTGTATAATATAGAAGGAGCACCTTTAACCCTTAATCCCCATTTTCTTCTCCCACAGGAAACCATGTACATAGTTTGATACTTTTTCCCCCAGTGCTGCTACCTGCATTTCAGCTTTCTGTTGTGTTGCGCTCCCTTTCTTGGACCCTGGCATGGCTAAATTATCTCTGTTTGTAGAAGTATTGAATTCATTAAGTTTAGTAATTTCATTCCAGTTTTGATAATAGTTTTGTTTGTTCTGGTGAATTATTTTCTTATGGGGGTTCCTAGGCAAACTTTTGTTTTTCATTATTCTTTACTTTTTCCTTGTACATTCTTTTTATGGATCTTCTTTTTTTATTGTGGTAAAATGCACAAAATAAAAGTGACCTTTACAATATTGTTCAACCATCAACCACTATTTACCTCCAGAACATTTTAGTCACCCTAAAAGGAAACCCCATCATGCAGTCACTTTCTAGTCCCTTTTTCTCCAATTCCTGGCAACCTTTGATGCACTTTTTGTCTTTCTATTTGGATGCTTTAAAGTTCTTCTTCTTACTGCATTGTCCTACCTAGAACTTTCAGTATACTGTTAAATAGAAGTAATGAAAACTGGTATCCTTGACTTGTTCCTGATTTTGGGTGGAAGCCTCAGTGTTTCATCTTTGAGTATGAGGTTATCGCTGGGGTTTTCATCCATGCCACTTATGTTCAGGAAGTTCCCTTTCAGTCTTAGTTTTTTAATGCTTTTATTATGAAAGGGTGTTGGATTTTGCTAAATGTTTTTTATTTTGCATCAGTAGAGATGGTTGTTTCCTGCTTTCATTTTACTTACATGGAGTATGATAGTATTTGTATACTGAACCAGTCTCATTCCTGAGATCAATCCCAGTGGGTTATGGTGTGTTATCCTTTAATATGTTTCTGGATTCGGTTTGCTAGTTTTGTTGAATATTTTTGCATTTATATTTCTTAGGGGTATTGGTCTGCAGTTTTCTTTTCTTGTCATATTTCTGTCTGGCTTTGGTATGAGCACAATGATCTTGCAGAATGAGTTAGGAAATGTTCTCACTTTTTCTATTTTTTTAAGAGTTTGAGATGAATTGTTGTTAATTCTATTTTATTTTTCTCTTTGTTTTACATATGTTGCCCAGGCTAGCCTCAAACTCACAATTCTTCTGCCTCATATTTCCAAGTAACTGGGATGTTAGGTGCACACCACCATGCCCAGCTGAATTCCTCTTTAAATATTTGGTGGAATTGGCCAGTAATGAGTTCTATCCTAGAGCTCTCTTTGTCAAGAGATTTTTTGATTACTGATCTAAACTCTCTACATGCCTATTTGTATTTTCTCTTTTTTTTGGTCAGTTTTAGTGTTGTGCGTGTTTCTAGAAATTTTCCCATTTCATCTAAGTTGTCTAATTTGTTGGCATATAATTGTTCACAGTATTTTTCATAACCCTTTTTATTTCTGTAAGGTTGTTGGTAATATCCCTACTTATATTTCTGATTTTAGCAATTTGAATCTTCTCTTTTTTCTTTAGTCAGGCTAGCTAAAAGTTTGTCGATTATTTATTTGTTATATATTTATTTATTTTTATTTTTATTTTGGCAGTTCCAGGGATTGAACCCAGGGGCATTCTATCTCCGGGCTACACCCCCAGTCCTATTTTTTATTCTTTATTTTGAAACAGGATCTCACTAAGTTGTGGAGGGCCTCACTAAGTAGCTGAGGCTGGCTGCAAACCTGCGATCCTCCTGTCTCAGCCTCCCAAGCACTGGGATTACAAGCGTGCACCACCATGTCCGGCTTCAATGTTTTATTTTTGAAGAATCAACTTTTGGTTTCTTTGATTCTATTGTTTCCCTTTTTTATTTTTTATTTATCCACATGTCTATTTCAATTTCCAACATTTTTACATATCCCTAAAATATGTAGTAGTTGTTTTATATGCTTTTAAATATTCTATAACCATCATCACACTGCACATATCTTCTGTAAGTGGCTTGTAGTTGTGCTCTGAGGTCACCCAGGTTGATCACAGCTCCAGTCCACCAGTGTTCTTCACTAGACAGTACTCCATTTTAGGATGATAGTTATTTATTCTTTTAAATATTCTATTACTATCATCACACTGCACATATCTTTTGTAAGTTGCTTTTAGTTGTGCTTTGAGGGTCACCCAGGTTGATCACAGCTCCAGTTCACCAGTTTCATCGCTATACAGTATTCCATTTTAGGATGACAGTTATTTATTCTTCTGTAAGTTGCTCGTAGTTGTGCTGTGAGGGTCACCCAGGTTGATCACAGCTCCAGTTCACCAGTGTTCATTGCTATACAGTATTCCATTTTAGGATGACAGTTATTTATTCTTCTGTAAGTTGCTCGTAGTTGTGCTGTGAGGGTCACCCAGGTTGATCACAGCTCCAGTTCACCAGTGTTCATTGCTATACAGTATTCCATTTTATGATTATAGTTATTTATTCTTTTCATGGACAGTCATTTCCAAATTTTGTTACAAAGTGGCACAAATAACATTTTCATACTTTTTTATGTACATGTGTATAACAATTTCTCTATGGACACTGCTTTTAGAGGTTTTGATCATAATCAACAGTAACAAATAAAATTGACATCAAAACTTAGTTATTACATACACATTTGTGCAGTTATATTATAAATAATAGAAACAAACATTTCACAAACTATACTCATCTTTACCTCAACCCATTCCAGTATGTCCTATTCTGTTCTATCTTATCAAAAAACGTTGGCCTAAAAAAAGTGGTGGTCCCAACCCACTAAACTGATTTCTTGACCAATGAGAAATTGGTTGCAACCTACATTTGAAAAACAATTTTTATTGGCAGATACTTGGGAGAAGCTTTGCTAGATGGCAGGAATATGCACATCATTCATTTTATTGGATATTGCTAATCTGGTCACACCAGATTATATTCCCATCATCATTTCCTGAGAGTCCCTATAACTTCAGATCTTTATTGACACTTGATATTGTTAGACCTTTTAACTATGAAATTGTATTGAGAGAGAGAGAGAGAGAGAGAGAGAGAGAGATTTGTGTGTGTGTGTGTGTGTGTGTGTGTGTGTGTGTGTGTGTTACTGGGATTGGACCCAGGGACATTCTATGTCTGTGCTACAACCCCAGCCTTTTTTTTTTTTTAATTTGAAACAGGGTCTCCCTAAGTTGCTGAGGCTCCTCTTGAACCTGCAGTCGTCCTCTATCAGCTTTCCAAGTACTAGGATTACAGGCCTGTACTACCGTGCCTGGCTTGTATTGAGATTTTAATTTTAATTTTCCAGTGAGGTTGATTGCTTTTCATCATTTTTCTTTTTTGATATTGAGATGGCTTCTCCTGTGAATAGCCTTATCCTTTGCCCATTTTATTTATTTTTATTTTTATCTTTTGATTTTTTATTGGTGTGTTGTAGTCTCACATCATAATGTCTGTTGTTTTTCTATTCTCCATTTTGTTTATCATTGCTCTGTTCATTATCCTTTCCTTCCTTCTGCTGGCTTAGGGTTTAGTTTGCTACTCATTTGCTAGTTCCGTAAGGTATAAAATTAGGCTATTTATTTGAGATTTTTCTTCCTTTTTGGTAAATACGTTTAGAGCAATAGATTTCCTTCTGAGATTTGCTTTCGCTACATTCCACATATTATTTCATGTTGTGATTCGTTTTCACTTATCTCGAAGTGTATTCTAATTTCTCTGTAATTTCTTCTTTGATCACTTTGTTGCTTAGGAGTATGGTGTTTAATTTACATGTGTTTTTTAATTTTCCAGTTTTTCTTCTCATATTGATTTCTAGTTTCAATTCATTATGTTTGGACAAAATATTCTGTATGATCTCAGTCTTCATAAATTTTGAAGATGCGTTTTGTTACATAACATGTTCTGTCTTGGGAAATAGTCCCTGTACACTTGAGAAGGCTGTGTATTCTGTTGTTAAGTGGAGAGTTCTACAGGTGTTGTGTCTATTTGGTGGATACTGTTGCAGCACTCTGTTTCCCTGTGGTCCTCTCTTGTGATTCTATCCATTATTCAGAGTGGAGTATTGAAGTCTCCACCCATTATCATGAACTCTCTGTTTTATTATTTAGTTCTGTTAAATTTTGCTTCATAGGGCTTGGGTTGTAGCTCAGTGGTAGAACATATGCTCCGCATGTACGAGGCTCTGGGCTCATTCTCCAGCCCCCATCCTGCAATTGCTTCATATATTGTAGTGCTCTATTGTTAGGTGTGCACATGTTTATAATTCTGACATCTTCTTGATGAACTGACCCCTTTATCAATATATAATCTCCTCACCTGAGCTTTTTAAAGTGGATTTTGTGAAATTACACTGAACGATGTTTTCTTGACTCCTTTATAGATCACGGTTGGAGACATTGGAACACTCTTTAAAATTCGTATTGGTCATACCAACTCTGGCCACTCCCCTTCCTGGCACTGTAAGAAGGTAAAGATATATCAACTTTTTTTTTCTATTTATTTATTTTTTGCGGTACCGGGGATTGAACCCAGGGGCGTTTTACCTCCGAGCTACACCCCCGGCCCTATTTTTTATACTTTATTTTGAAACCGGGTCTCACGAAGTTGTGGAGGGCCTCACTAAGTAGCTGAAGCTGGCTGAGAACCTGGATCCTCCGTTCTCCGCCTCCCAAGTACTGGGATTACAAGCGTGCGCCACCACGCCCGGCAACATTTTTTTTCTTTGCAAAATTTTCTGCAAATTCCTCCATGAAATCAATTCTCATGGAGGCATTTCATATCTATAATGAGTTGATGGTGTCAAACCTGGACCTTTTTAGTCAGTGCACTTTTCAAAGCAGCAGTATCATATGCCATTATTAATTGATGGATCTCTGATTGGGTAATCACCTCAGTTAAGCAATACTTTCACTTTTTTGAAAGAAAAGAAAAGAAATGGGACTCTGGATAAACTTGCAGCTTCTTGATATACTTGCACTACTGATGAAGAGATGACAAGCTGTATAGAATTTTCTTAAACAAGGTTGTAAAGAGACACCACTTTGTTGGTGACACAATTAACATACTAGATTTGAATGCCACCTCTGTAATTTAGTATACTCATGCTAAGCAAGATAATGCTCCTTATTTTTAAGAGGGGTAAAAAGGCTTAAATTTCCTATATTGTTCAGAATGAAAAATTCTACATATTTCCATGATTGCCAGTAAATGCAGATCTCCAACACAGGAAATCAATACAGCATGCCATCTGAGTTTGTGTATGGTATGTTTATATTTTATATAATTTCAATATAAATGACTCTTAACAAGTTCTCAAAATGCAAAGAAAATCTAGTTATATTTCTGATATTGGCCAACTTGCTCTTCTACAGTTTTTTAATATGTGAGAAAATGGATGAAAAATTTATGGAAGATGAGTAATTATTTAAAAACAGGGTTTTTTTTCCATTAGTAGAAGTGAGTAGTTGTTTATTTATTTATTTTTTTGCGGTACTGGGGATTGAACCCAGGGGCGTTTTACCTCTGCGCTACACCCCTGGCCCTATTTTTTTTATGCTTTATTTTGAAACCGGGTCTCACGAAGTTGCGGAGGGCCTCACTAGGTAGGTAGGTAGGTAGGTAGGTAGAGAGAGAGAGAGAGAGAGAGAGAGGAGAGAGGAGAGAGGGAGAGAGATTGAGTGCGCGCTCGCGCTGAAATTGGCCGCGAACCCGGATCCTCCGGTCTCCGCCTCCCAAAGTACTGGGATTACAAGCGTGCGCCACCACGCCCGGTTGTGAGTAGTTGTTTATAATGCTATCTTCTTTACATTAAAGTCACAAAGCATCCCAAGACAGAATGACAAAATAAAATCTGCTTTGTGAAAATAAAGGATGTAGAAGTTAGTTTTCAAAATTCAAAATTATTTCCTGACTTCTGTATGACATGATATTCTCTTTTATGCCATTGAGATTATGATATTATATTTTAATGCTTTTGAAGTATGATGTTCATATTGATACCTAAGTGATTATATAATAATATATTTTTCCTTTTTCTCTCTTAATAAACTAATTTATGAAAATTATCATTAATGCTCCTGCCATCTCATTTGATTGATAACCAGTAAGCAATATTACATTCGTTATGAAGCTGAGATAGGTGTTAAGTGATCTGAAAAGATTATATACTACTACAGAGGAATAATATACAAATCAGGCTAAAAATTCCTATTGTTTTTCTCTCTATAGCAAGTATTTTTTTTTACTGCAAGACAACTTGTTTGCTTGAGGTTTACCTCACCTCTGTTTGAATACTTGGTGAACAACAGACACTGTGTGTGTGTGTGTGTGTGTGTGTGTGTGTGTGTGTATGTGTGTGTGGGGGTACTGGAACTGAAACCAGGGCCTCACACATGCTAAGTATGCACTCTACTACTGAGCTACACCCCCAGCCCTGAGGCGTATTTTTGATTCACAGTTTTATTCTGAGTGTATAAAATCCTCAAATGACTTGCCCATTTGGCCCAATTAAGATGCTAATAATGTAATAAAGGGCTGGTAATTTTCTATTCAATTCTTATAGTTCAGAAGTTTGAAATTTCAGGAAACAAATTTGTACCTATAACCTGAGGGGATTTGAAGGAAAACACTGGCTCCATACACAATAGCAACAGTGACATATTTCCATAGGACAATCACATTGCCCTAAGGAACTTAATCTTCATTCTTTCAAGTTTTGTTGGGGAAGATTACAAAATAAATCAGGTTAAAATGCTGGTTTATTTTTTATTTCTCAAATGATTAGCCTCGGGCCTAATTAAAATAACCAAATCAACTAGTCATGGCAGTAGTAGCCTTGCAAACCAGTGGTTATTCTGTGGGTTCTCAGGAGCCTTTCCAAAAGTGACACTGCATCAGATGCATACATGGGACACATTTATAGATGTGAATTCCTGGGCTTGCCTGAGACCCACAAACCTTAATAAGGTTGGCTATTGAAAATCTGTCTTTTAACAATAATTTCTTGAACACATGGAAGTTGAAAATCTCTGATTTAGAGCATGTTAATGAAATTAAGGTTAATTTAACAGATAAAATAACACCTCACTGAAGCTTCTAAAAGAATGATAGTACCCTACTTATGAAAGGCTAGATTTTAGAATCAGAAAACATAATTTCTACTTTTAGATGGTTTTTGAAATTTTTTAGTTCCCACTGATGATTTAATATCCTTGTTTAACTCTGAGATAATTGGATTAAACATAATATTATATAATAGGTTCCCAAATAAATAATATTTGCTTGAATCTTATTCATCACTAAGGATCCAAGGAAGGAACTTTTATCAGTTTAAATCTATGCTGCATGAAATTTAACCTCAGGTTAATTTATGAAATGATTTCCAAGCTAAGTGGTAAGCTTGGAGAACAACATTTATTTGCCTCTTTGATAGAAGATTTTTTGCAAGCAATGCTGTTGTTATTGTAGATACAATTGCAGAACATGAATTCTGGAGAACAGTTTTATATACCTGTTCAGCGATGGTTGGCACGAGATCAAGAGGATGGAGAAATCTGCCGAGAATTTCCTGTTTTAAATAAAGGACACCCTATCCTTCCAGGTAGGGAAGCTCTAGGCAGCACAAATAATTGTTTGCCTAGATGCTGAGGACAGGGAACTTGCACATGCACGTTGAATAAATGAACGAATAAATGATCAAGGACTGTGGGTTTCTTATCAACTACTTCTGCTGGTGTACAACAACTAAATGTTTTTTAGTTGCTTCACAAGCTGGCATTCAAGAATATGTTCTTGTTGCACTTAGCTCTGTAGGAAGGTCAATGGAAATGCCTATTAATCAAAACAAGAAAATTAATTTTAGAAGGTCATGAGGAAATTGTCAAATGAAGTAAAGGGCTGAGAAATGCAAGTCATTGGATACTTTTCCCACCAGGCTTTACCTTACTTTTGAAAATTGATCTCTTTAATCAGGAATTGAAAACATAACTGCTCAATGACTTTCCTAACCTTGACCAAAAGCAGACATGTATTCAGATCTTGTGTAAATGCAGTTCACAATAGGCTCTTGATTCATCCAAGATATTCGGTAGTTACTGTTCCCCACCACAAGACTTTAGGGTGACCTTGTCCATAGGAGTGTTTGCTCTTGGATCTACTGTCCTCTGCTTTGGAAGAGAATGGGAGAAGGGCATATGAAAATAATCACTTTTTTGTTTGTTTTTTAAATATATTTTATCGGCACATTGTAATTAATTATACATTATAGTGAGATTCAAAGTGGTACAAACATGCATACAGCGCTTGGTGTGGTTCCCTCGGATCCCACTTCACCCTCCCTCCTCGTGCATGTTAGTGGGATTGGTAGTGACGCCTTAATATATGATTGACAGAATAGATGGAAGATACAGAGACAAATCCTCACATTTACAGCCAGTTGAGTTTTGACAAAGGAGCCAAAAGCATACACTGGAGAAAAGACGACCTTTTCAACAAATAGTGCCAGGAAAACTGGATATTCACATGTAGAAAAATGAATTTAGATTACTATCTCTCACCCTACACAGGAGTCAATTCAAGATGGATCAAAGACCTATAAATTAGACCAAAAACTGCAATTACTAGAAGAAAATATAAGACCAACTCTCCAAAATGAAAATTATATGTAGAATTGATAAAAATAGAGTTTTTTTACAATTTAGGCTCTATCCTACCATAATATGATGTCTTAGTTTTAATAAATAAATAAAAACAAAAGCACTATATATGAGGATTAAGAAAAGCTTCACAATATCATATAATCTAATACCAGGCTTAAGTACATACCCATTTATGTAGCTTTTTGAGGGAACATAGAATGATAAATGTTTGCATATACTGATAATTTCTTTGTGGTTTTTTTTTTTTTGTGTGTGTGTGTGGTACCGGGGATTGAACCCAGGGGCGTTCTACCTCCGCGCTATACCCCCAGCCCTATTTTTTTTTTTTTTTTTTT
>PVJS01041482.1:0-17946 GCA_004027185.1 Glis glis
CATTAATATGCGCAACTTAGGGAGTAGTGGGGACACAAAAGGGACTCCAATGACAATGGAGAACCCTCAGTGGTGCAAGGGAAGGGGTACAAGGGAAGGGGAAGGGTAAGAAAGTAGTGAATCCATGGAATTACTGTCATAAACAATGTGTATATATGAGATTATACCAACATCATTCTCAGTGCTACATGTGGGGGGAAGGTGGGGGGATAGGCGGTGGGGGAGGCAGGGGGGAGGGACACCAAGAGCTGTGTGCATGTATGTTAACACCAAACTGATACTCATTGTGATGTGAGACTACAATGCACCAATAAAAACATAAAAAAGAAAGACCAAAAAAAATAAAAATGATGCAATATGGGTTAGTAGAGTGCCTGGTTATGAGGCATGATGTTGAAGAATTCCCTTCAAAGGAAATGGAAGTAGCACAGTGTAAGGGGAAAACTATGATCTTGGCATAAAAACAGATGTAGTTTGAATCCTGACCACTTACGGCAACTTTGAGTTGCAGATGCAATGTCTCTGAACTTCAGTCTCCTTACACATAAAATGAAGATATTAATTCCTATTTTTTTGTGTTAATAGGAGGAATAGAGGTAATGGGACAGAAGCATGAAATACAGTGTCATACAGAAGAGAAATGACTTAAATAGCAGGCATGATAAATTCTAAGGGAATTGTCAAAGAACCAATCTTTGGTTCTGTGTTTATTTTTGATAGATATAGAGCTCTGAAACTCTATTTTAGGTATGTAATTATATAACTTTCTGGATGAAGTCACAGTAGGAATATTAAAAGAAAGCAGAAAATTATAATTCAGTTCAGGAGAAATACTCATGAACAAAATACTCCTCAGTATACAAGTAAGAATTGGTCACTTTGGATTTCCAAAAATTAGTTTTCTAATTTTCTAGATAATTCTCAAAGTACAGCTTCCTGGCACAGAAAGTACTATCTTCATATCCTGTGATAATATCCTTTAGGCAAGAGGCATCACCCAGTGACAGGACTCAGTTACCCAGTTAGACCCTGGCTCTACTCCAACTTTTTTTTTTCTTTTGTGGTACAGTGGATTGAGCCTAGGAGCATTCCACTTCTGAGCTACACTCTCAGCTTTATTTTATTTTTTATTTTGAAACAGGGTCTCACTGTTATCCTGTACTGCTATTCTTGAAACTGTGATCCTCCTGCCTCAGTCTCCCAAATATTGTGCTTTGGGAGTTTTCCAATTATTGTGCATGCACCACCATGCACAACAATTCTTGATTAGACATACCCATCACAAAGAAAACAAATTCCTAAGGACCAATAAGATTCATGGTTAAAATAAAGATGAAGTTAAGATAAACAACATAGAGAAGATATATGCCTCTCTAAAACACATTGTGTTTGTTTAGAACATAAATCTGCCTAAATTATTGCTTCTTTCAATAGTGTACCTCTAATTATCCCTCTGGGCTTCAAATCTTAAATAATTAATTAGAACAATTCCAGGGCAGAAAATAGCATGGCTATCTGTTTCTTAATAAATGAAAGGTGATTTAAAATATTCCTCAGGCAAATTACAAGTATGTGTTATAAATTGCTATAATCTTAATAGGTGTACAACACAACCCACAAAAACTGAAGTCCTTAGCAAGACCCAGAAGCTATGCCTTATCTCTCTCAGCTCATCCTGTCTGTTTCTCTTGCTGATTATGTTCTAGCCAAGTCATTTTTTTCAGTTCCTCAAAAAAAAAGTAGCCTTAGGACCTTTGTACTAGCTGTTCCCTGATTCGCTAATGTTCTTCCTCCTATATATTGTATATATTATGTCTCAGCTTAAATTTCCATTCCTTTTTTTTTTTTTTGCAACACTGGGGATTGAACCCAGGGGCATTTTACCTCTGAGCTATACCCCCAGCCCTATTTTTTATACTGTATTTTGAAAACAGGTCTCACGAAGTTGCGGGGGGCCTCACTAAGTAGCTGAGGCTGGCTGCGATCCTGGATCCTCTGGTTTCTGCCTCCCACGTACTGGGATTACAAGAGTGCACCACCACGCCCACCTCTTACATTTCCATTCCTGAGGAAGCCTCCACTGACCATCAGCGGGAATAGCCCTCTCAGCCACTTTGTGCTGCTGTCATAACCCTCATTGGAAATGAGAAAAGATTTATTTATATTTATGTTTTAAGTGTGTGCTCCTGCTGTTATCTCCATTTGTCCAAACTAATAGGAGGTCCCAGTAAATGCTTGGTTAATGAATACATAAGTGGAATTAGAAGGTACAAAAATGTAAAGAGTTTGATTACTTTCAAATGAATACAGACAAGGGTTTGGAAAAAATATATACTAAAATATTTTGAGACATAATATCACAAAAGAAAGTAAAGAAATAAAAACCATATAACCAATTATACAAATATACACATAGCTTCTCATTCCATCATTGTTTAAAGTAATATAAAAATAAAAATTTACCTAGGTCAAATTTTAATTTAATCTGTAAAAAAATTAATGCAAAGAATCATGCCTCACCATGATGAATATATATAGATTTGGGTTTATTATACAGAACTGCTCAGGTTGTTTCTAACTAAAAATCTAGAGTGCTACTATTGTTCCCTATAATTCTATAGCAATAGGTGAAGGGGGAACATGACAAAAGATTAAAAAGAAACAAGTTTGAACTGTGGGATTACAAGCGAGATTTTTTTTTATCTTTTATTGATGTTTGCTTGCTTACATTTTCTAGTATTTTCTATTAATAATGGGATTGATTTTATTTATGGACGCTCTGACACATATCTCTTTTTGCTCCCATATTTTTCTGTGGAATTCAGCTTCTATATTCATGTGTCTCATCCTGCCAGGCACTTTACCAAGTATATTTAGGCACAATGTTTACCCTCACAGGGTAAATAGACATATTAAAGATAAAACTATATATAAGAATAATTACCCATATTTTGATTTGTGTAATAAATCTAAGAAATTTAATAAAGAGGCAGCAGAGAAGGGAATATCTCCTAGAGAAAAGTGCTAAATTTCTCATATAACATTTCCCTTCCCCTGCCTCTTTCTCTACTTGTAATTGGGGATAAAGTGAACAGCTATAGCTTATGTGCCTTTGGAGGAATGTAAAGAGCTTCTGATCATTGCCTATAAGATTTTACTTGCTTGCATTCCCAGTAAAGGTTTGCAGATGGTATAACTCAAAAACTTCTCCTTAGGCTCAACAATGCCATAGATTTGCCACTAAAGGACTTCAACTGCATTTCCTTTATTTAGTACTATAGAATCCTCCAAATATCCAGTATGGGTCCCATTCGCTTTGCTCTGGTTAATACTTTTGTCCCCTTCAAACCAGATTTATTTTATTCATTAATGGGTCTTTTCTAGCAAGTTTCTTATTATAATAATAACTATATCTGGGTCATTGACACATAAAAATTAAAGGTATCTGAGAAAGCTGAGCTTCCCAGCTCCCACATGATTTAATAGAGCAAGGGCCCCTGAGAAGTCAAGGGTAGTCTTTCAAGGGCCACTTCACAGACTCCCAAATGGAAGGCAAAAAGCTCTAATTACCTGATTTGTGTCTCTCTCTCCAATCTTTACCTAACACTGTAAACCTTAAAATGTAAATGTTTTTAACATTTTGTTTATTTATTGACAAAAAATTACATATTTGTAAGCTTGGAAACTAGCCTTTGATTCTGACAGGGAAGTGGCTGAGGTAGCTCATGTGATGCAACTTAAAAATAACACATCAAGAACTCAACACATCAAGAAGACTGAGCAGCACAACCAAGTTGGTTTCATTCCAGGGATACAAGATTGGTTCAACACATGCAAGTCAATAAGTGAAATTCATCACATATACAGAACCAATGACAAAAAACACATGATCATCTCAATGCAGAAACATTTGACAAAATGTCTGACAAAAATCCAATACCCGTTCATACTAAAAACACAATAAATTAAAGATAGAAGTAATGTCCCTCAATATTAAAAGGCAATATGTGATAAACCCAAAGCTAACATCATACAGATTAGAGAAAACAAAGTATTTTCTCTAAAATCAGAAAAAAGACAAGAATGTCCACTGCCACCACTCTCATTCAATATAATACTTGAAATTCTAGCCAGAGCAATAAGGCAAGAAAAGGAAACTAAAAGGATACAAAAAGGGAAAGAAAAACTGAAATTATCTCTATTTGAAGATGACATGATCCTATCTTAAGAAGATCCAAAAACCTCAACCAGAAGATTTCTAAAACTGATGAACCAATTCAACAAAGTAGCTGGATACAAAATAAAATTACAAAGTCAATGGCTTTTCTATACACCCAACCATGAATTCACAGGAGAAAAAAAAATCTGGAAAACAATTCCATATACAACATCCTCAAAAAATAAGTAAATAAAAGACTTTCTAGAGACTTTCTCAATAATATCCCAAAGCTCAGGAAATAAAGCCAAGAATCAACAAATGGGATTGCATCAAATTAAACAACTTCCGTGCTTCAAGTGAAACAACAAGCAAGAGTCTAAAAAGAGAGCCTACAAAATGGAAGAAAATCTCTGCTAGCTAGTAGTTCTCTGATAGAGGACTATTATTCAGAACACATAAAGGACTCAAAAAATCTAACATCAAAAAGAAAATTTCCCAATCAAAAAATACAATAGGAAAGTGCAAAGCAAAACTACACCAAGTCCATCTAAATCCAGTTAGAATGGAAATCATCTAGAATACAAACAATAATAAATGCTGGCAAGGATGTGGGAAAATAGGAACTCTTATATACTGTTGGTGGAATTGTAAATTAGTACAATCACTATGAAGATCAGTATGGAGGTTTCTTAAAAGATGGAATGGAACCACCATACAACCCAGCTATACCACTCCTTGGCCTCTTTACAGAAGATTTAATGGCAGAATACTATAATGATATATATATATACCCATGTTTATAGCAGCACAAATCAACATAGCCAAATTATGGAATCAACCCAGGTGTTCATTAACAGATTAATAGATAATTGTGCTTTATACACACAAGGAAATTTTACTCAGCATAAAGAACAAAATTATGTCATTTGCAAGAAAATTGATGGAACTAGAGAATATTATGCCAAGAAAGATCATTCAGCTTTAGAAAATCAAGGGTGATATGTTTTCTCTCATATCTGGAAGCTAGAGAGAAAATAAGAAGCATAAGGAACTTTAAATAACATGAAGAGAGATCTGTACAATAGTGGAAGGGGATTGGGAGAGGGAATTGGGGATGGGATAAAGAGGATTGAGGAAGGAAACAGTTCAAATAACACTATGGCAGTATATGAAAGTATTACTATTAATTTTCCTGACATGTATAGGGAGGTAGGAGTGGGGAGTGGGGTAAGATGCAGAGAGAAATGCACCAAGTACTCTGTGCATGTATGTTTTCATCACATGGAACCTAACTATGTTGTATAATTGCAATATACTAATAAAAGTATTTTTAAACATTCTCAATAGACATAGGTTAGAAGACTTGATGCTTAAGATATTAGATTCTTAGACACCATTCCAAAATTCAGGAGGCAATATGGAGGCCACTTTTATCTCAGTGAACTGCCCCCAATATAAACTTGATATTCACCTGCACAATTTTTGAACTTCAGATAAATGAGGAATTTTTGTATTACATTCCCAAATAACACATGTACCAAATTATTATAATTATGAGTTATTTATCTGAACTTCAAATTTCACAGGGTGTCTTGCATTTTTAAGTGTTAAAAATGGCGAAAAACACCCAATTCATTAGCCCTGTCAAGGGCATTGAGCTTCGAGAACACTGGAGAACCCTCTGGATAAGAAGTTGCTGCCTTACTCTCCTTCTCACATCCCAACCCTGTCAAAAGAGAATGGTAGCCTGTTTCCAACCTCCATTAAAAGAGTCTAGAAGGAACTAGAGCCAGTAACAACACAGCCTAATTCATGCTACCATTATGAAAGGTATAACAGGGTTTACAGTATAAACAACCCAGTGATCCCAGAAGCACAAAGAGCACTGAGAGTACAGCTGAAGGACAAACTGCTTTTAAAATTAAAACTAATCATGCTCCATTTCTTTTTATTATGCTTATAGCTCATTATATATTTTCATTTAAAAAGGGCAAAAGTCCCTTCAAGTCACTCAGCAATTTAATGTCAAGATACTTAATCTGCAAAAATGCAATTTGAACTGTGGGAAATGTTATAACCACAAAGCTTATAAACCATATCTACTGCAGAAAATTGAATTTGCTCAAGGAAACATGAAGTGAGCTCACTAACCTTGCAGAAATCAACCGACTATACAGGGAATGAATTTACCAGCACCCCTTCACCCCATGCAGTGTGACTCCTTCTATTAGTAAGAAAGCATTTAAATCTTTCATCTTTCTCCTAGAAGGCTTGTTTGTAATAAATAGTACTTGAAATCTTACCCAATTCTTATCCAGGGTATATGAAACCATGTTGTTTCGTAAGGTTTAGACAAATATAGAAATGTATATATGTATAAATATTTAAATTATTAATATATAATATGTCTTAAGGATATGTATTATATATATATATAACCCTAAGGGTAGGTCTTGAGCAAAGAATACCTATTTCATCTCCTGCTTCTCTCTTCCATCTTTTAATAATTCTTGAGAACATAAATTGGCTTTTCCTTTTAATTCTTTAAGTCATAATTTACTTCTACAGGAGATATGGTGTTGATGTCATCAGCAAAATCAATATTTGCCTACATTGTATCCCAAACAATGAGCAGCATCTTTATCATTTTGTCTTAGATATAATCTGGAAAGGAAAAAGGACAAAAATGGAAAATCCATACATCCATGCAAGGACAATAATCTAGTGATATATATATATATCATATATGTGTTTTGCAATATTTCTTCTATACATTCCTTTTTTTGTGATACCAGGGATTGAACCCAGGGGTGTTCTAGCTCTGGGCTATGCCCCCAGCCCTAATTTTTTATTATTTATTTTGAAACAGGGTCTCACTAAGTTGCAGAGGTCCTCACTAAGTAGCTGAGGCTGGCCGCAAACCCAGATCCTCTGGTCTCAGCCTCCCAAGTACTGGGATTACAAGTGTATGCCACCATACCCAGCTCATACCTTTCTTAATAAACTTTTTATTAAGAATCATCTCAGGGAAAAGGGAGTGAGTTTCCTGGAAAAAATTGTCTCTGGTTTCTCCCAGCCAGGGCCTCTCAACTGGAATATGTGTAGAGAAGCCCATGACAATTGACAGTTGGAGCACGTTGTCCTGCAGCTGAGTCAGGATCAGGGAGTTGGTTTCATCCACCTCATCTATTTGGTCTCTCTGGAGCAATTCTGTCACTCAATAGTCCGGGGCACCTCTGCCCGCCTCTCTCTGGAGCAACTTTGTTGGCTCCAGAGGCCAGCACACAACAGCAACATTGCAGATGATGCTGATAACAATCCTCCTGGTGACCCACCTCCAGCCCTTCCTGTCGTCATGGGCACTGGAGGCAGGCTCAAAATGGGGTTGCCAGGTGCTGGCCTGGGGGAGCCTCAGGACCATGCTGGGGGGCTGCGCTGGGAGTGGGGGTCCTCTTTGGCAGGCAGCTCAGGGGAACGGCAAGCAGGCTGTCTCTTCTGCCCTTCTGCCCCAACTGTGTGTCCTCCTTAGAAGACAGCAACCGGAAGGCGTGAAAGTCGGGCTCACTGGCTCTCCTCTTGGGCAGTAGAGGGAAGGCAGAAGGATCTGCTGGGGATGGAGGCGGCACAACACACTGACCCTCAGGCCTAGCCTGGAAGGTGCACACTGCCCCATGGCTCACATGGTGTTGGATCAGCAGGTATGCAGCAATTGTACTGTCAAACGTCCCATTCAACACTGACAGCCAGGTCTCGTGTGGGTTGTAACCCAGGCAACGCATGACTCTTAGGATTGCAGGGTGTAGTTTGGGGAGCAGCTTTCTAGGAGGAGGTGAATGCTCCTTATCCATGGATGCTCCAGGATTTCATTGGTGGTGGCCCTCACATCTGGGTTAACAGTCAGTAGGTGGTTGAGGACGATTCGTGGCTGATTGGTAATGTGAGGGGGCACCAAGTACCTTTCCTGCAGCACCTTCTCCTACAGTTGCTCCTGGATGGTGCCAGTGAAGAGGATGCAGCCTATGAACATAAAGTAGAGGATAACCCCCAGGTTCTAGACCTCTGGGACGCAGTATTGGGGAGTGCCACAGACGAAGATCAGCTAGTACCCGGCCTTGAAGTGGCAGCTCAGCCCAAAGTCAATGACTTTTACATTCCCTTCTGAGTCCAGGAGGATGTGGTGCAGCAACAGCCCCTCATCATGTGCTCCATCACCAGGTAGATGAAGTCGGTCATTCTACGATCTCAAATAGCTGGACAACGTTCGGGTGCTCCACTGCCCTCAAGATAGCAATTTCAGATCTGAAGAAGGGGTTGTCCCTAAATGAAGGCAAGACCTTCACAGCCACCTCGGTCCCAGTGAGGATATGGTAGGCCAGTTTGACCCTGGGCAAAACTGCCCTTGCCAGTAATGTCCCTCGGGACTATAGAATTGTCCATGAGGATATTTTTACAGGGAGAGCTGCCGCAAGGCCTGGCCAGGCCTCTCTACTCTCTCTCCTAGCGCTATCCATCAAAAGCCACAAGAGCAAATAATGATGCTTGCTAAAAAAACAAAACAACAACAAATCAACAAACAAAAGTACAACAAAATAACAAAACACACAAAACAAAGCCAAAAGCCCAAACCAACAAATCAGATCCAAAGCCACCAGTCCACCAAAAGCGCTATCTTGGAGTTTAACAGGTCACCACCAAGAGCTCCCTGTACTAATGGACAGAAAACCAGCAGCAGCAAGGGCCTTATACAGCCAGTCCTGGAGACTCCCTCACAATGACTCCTCATGAGGTCACGTGACTGGATCAGAGCTGGGTGTGGCCCACTGTGGCCATCTTACTTTTGGGCCCCCAGGACTTTTCCACTTTAAAAAGAAGAATAAAAAGGACTCTAGAAGCTTTATTGCTTTGGTGGGATTCTTAATAAATTGTTATGAATTTTATAATAAAAAATAAATTGTAATGATAAAAATTAAATTGAGTTAGGTGTGGTGGTACATGCTTGTAATCTTAGTCCTTAGGAGGCTGAGACAGGAGTGTCACAGGTTTGAAGCCAGCCTCAACAACTTAGTGAGACCTTGCTTCCAAATAAAAAATAGGGCTGGGGGTGCAGCCCAGAGGTAGAAGTCCCCTGGGTTCCATCCCCAGGACCACAAAAACAAAATTAAATTGGATTTTTCCTGTTATCCTCTCCCCTTTAGAATACTTCCATGAGAAATCTTTGTAAATCACATGCCCCTTTGATATGTATGTAAATCTTCTGAAAGGCTGAAAAAGTATCTTGTCAGCTTTACAACTTAGGAATTTTTTCTTAAAAGCCCCTCCTCCTAACCATCTCTGAAGTGTAAACATGAAGGAAGCTAGTGCCCCATCTCCCACTCAGAAGGAGTTTAGTTTAGGTGCCTCCCTCCAAACCGCAACAGCCTGCTTGTCACAGAAATAGGAGAAATATATTTTTCTTTCAGATAAAGGCAATTAACTAGCACAGATGGCTGCTTCCAGATACCAGGTGAGTTAGGATGAGCTATGAAAAATTGTACAGCAAACAGTGTCAAATCCTTACAAAAGGACAAATTATCATTAATCTTGAGAACATGTTTGTAATGGGTTGTATCTGTTCTTTCTGTCTTTGGACTCTCACTAACAGATTGCTTGTGATGTGTTCCACAGTCTGGTCTAAATTTATTGAATAATAAAACTTTTTTCTAAAAAAAAACATTTTTTCTTTCATAAACCTTAATTTTCCCCCAAAAGTAGTAGACGAACAGGGCCAAGTTGACAAGTTCACAAAGGCAAAGAAAATCACATTAATGATTTTAAAATGTAACCTCAATTATATTATCAAGGGAGATTGGAATATACTTACTTTTTAAGTTTTAAAAGAGACAACACTCTTCTTTAATTGGTAATAATAGACTGCAAGCCTAAACCCTGTTAAATAAAACTGAATTGGCCCAAGAGCACCTCCATAGATGTGTTTTTATCTAAAGAACTGCAAGCTAACTTTTGAAGTAAGTAAGCTGAAATTGATTTAGCAACTTGCTCCTTTATAAAAGGTAGCTGAGTTCCAGCCAATCACATCAGTCAAGCTACATTCACAGTGGACAACTGTTAAAATTATATTAAAATAAGGCAACTGCCAAGATGGAACCAATCCAGAATTTTCTGTACCTCATTTCCATTTTCTGTACAAACTTTCTTTTTTCTATCCACAAATGTTTTTCAGACATTAAAAGTCGAATTGTCCTGAATTTGCTCTGGTTCTGAGGACTTCCCAATTTGCAAGCTGTCCATTGTTGGATCAATCTCTAATTAAAGTTTTCTTTAAAAAACCCCCTTCAGTAGTCTGTGAATGTAGAATTTACTTGAAAACAGTCTTTTAAGACTTAATCATTGTCTGTATTTAATAATGTAAACATTTTTTCAAGCAACTCCACTATATTTTATTTATTCCTGTTAAAGCTACCTGCAGAAACTATATCCTTATTCTGATGAATAATCTACCTCAAAGAAAGTTAAACACTCAGAGAGAAAAAAGACAGAAGTAAAAGTTTAATAGTGTTTCACTGAACAGCTGTACCAATTCTGAAACTTTTCTCAATATATTCAAATGAAAATCTCATTAACAAGGCAAAGAATTCTGGGAAGAGAAGTGGATCTTAAAACAATTTCAAGAAACAATATACATTTAAACTACCATATGTGTTTCTTCAGTATGAGTAATACACAATACATAATGAGGTAAGGCTGCAAATATCTCAGACTTTTTTACTTTTACCATGAAAGTCTTCCAGACATTATAAGAGATGTTGAAATTAGTTTGGAAAAATATCTACTTCTCTTGAAAGTTTTAGTTGTTGGCATTGAGAAAAATATTCCTTCACTGCTGAGAATTGAGGCATATACCTTCTATTCTGTGCAATTACTATCACATCTGTTGTCTTTTTTCAGGTATAAGAAAAGAGAGACCGACAGATTTTAATTGGTTAATCAGGTGAGCAGATTTAACACAAGTATTTAAAATTTGTCCCTAAATGACCTTTGGCTCCAAGTGAAATGTGAACCAAGAAAATTAAAAATGAGATTAAAATTTAAAAGATGGTTTTATTCAGGCACAACATAGATTAGCAAATCAGAAAATGTAGGTCCAGATAGAGACTGAATGGGTATTGTGCCAAGGGAAGATAATCTTGGGCTTTTAAAACAAAGAAAACTGGTTATGTGCAGGTTAGCATTCTTTGGGGGAGATAAGAGGGTTGACACAAGTGCACAGGTCAGAAGCCAATGCACATTAGGGTGGTTATGAATTTTCTAAGTCTGTTGGAATATCTAGGTCAGGAAATAAACAGGTCACCCTGTTTTATCTTGTTTTGTTTTCAAATCTTTCAAGGTATTGTTAGATTCTAGAAGATTGTTCCTTCTGGAAGATTCAGCTCCTGACATGATGTCTGCATGACAACTTACCCCTGTCAGCAAATCTCCAAGGCTAAGGAAAGAATTTTTGCTCTGTTTTTTACCACTCTGCAGCAAGTTTGACTTTCATTTTATCAGAAAGTACACTTAATGCAAATATGGAAAGTTATCCTGTGTCTCCAATGACTCCACAAGTGTTCACTCAACAAATATAAATTGGGTGCTTACTATGGGCCAGGAATGTTTAGAGACACAGGAGTGGAGTCAACAAACAGCAAACATTCCTTGCTATCATGAAGTTTATGATTTACAGGGGGCACTGACAACCTTACACATACATACATTTTCTTGGAAAATTAAAAAAGTAAGGAAAAGGAAGACTTGCCAAAGTTATTCTGTTTATGTAAAGATCTAAAGCAAGAATTGAATGCAGGGCATAGGGGATATCAGAACAGTGATTGCTATTGGAAGAATGGAGTTGAGAGTTTGGAAAAGTCATTAGGGAATTTTCTGGGGATGGTAATATTTTATGTCTTAATAGTGATTAATTTTCACACATTTATGCAATTGTTAAAACACATTCAAAGACAAACTTATTTTTGAATTTCTTTGTAGGTAAATTTTACATAAAAAATAGTTTTTAAAATCCTAAGGAAATACTGACATCCAGTTAATGATATTCATGCTGAAGTGTTGATGTCTGCAACTTGCTTTTAAATACATATATAAAAAGATGGATTTATAGATGAATATAGTATGTAATATGTACAGAAATGTTAATAGACAAATCTAGCTAATGGATATATGGGGTTTCACTATAAGATTTCTTTCAACTTTTCTGTAAAGCTGACAGTTTTATAATAAAATATTGGAGAAATAAATGAAACAGTAAGGAGGCAACAGTGATAGAAATGGAATAAAGAAAAGAAGCAGTAAAAGATCAGATAAATAATGGTGAGCTAGGTTCAGCTGGCCCTTTTGGATTTTTCCCATTTTAAATCTGATATTTATGAGAAGTAATTGGATGTTTCTGAGCAAAACAATGATACTCTGATTTACATGTTATAAGATCCTTTCAAGATATTGTTTGACTAGATGTGTGGTGGAATGTGTTAGGAAGGGAAAATGCAGAAACAGAAAGAGCAGAATGAAGGCTATTGCCATGGTACAAACAAAAATGATGACAATTTAGACCATAGTGGTAGTAGTGGGTGATATAAAAGGTAGAATTTTGCATTTTTTCAGAAGATTGAGCCAACATATTTTACTGATGTATTTTTAAAATTATCTCCTTGTAATCAGGAAAAAAAAGATAGAGTTAAGTTGTCCCACTTTGGATGGAACAAGAACTTTATGTTTACATTTTTTATTTATTTTAAAATGTTTTCCAATTTCCACTTGCTTTTTTTCCTTTGTCCATGCATTATTTAGAATTGTATTTCCAAATACTTAGACATTTTCCAGATATTCACCTATTATTGTGATCTTAGATCATATCCTGTATGATGTTAGTCCCTTAGTATTTATTCAGACTTACTTTATGTCCCACTCTTTAGAAAGTACTGATATATGATCTATCTTTTTGAATGATATGTGGATATACATATAGGAATATGCTTCCTTTTTACTTCCTTTAAAAAGGAAGTATATTCTAATCTTATTGTATGGATTGTTCTATAATATAAATTAGGTAGGTTTCTTTGAAATTCTGTTCTACTTATTCTATCAATTAGTAAGAAAGAATTATTGAAATACCCAAATGCAATTTTAATTTGTACACTTATCATCTATTTCTGTAAGTTTTTCCCTGTCTCTTTCTCTGAAGCCCATCTAATATGGCTTTCTCAGGTACTTCACTTACACATAAATTTCTTCTATACCTTGCATGATTGATTTTTCTTCTATACTTAATCTATTCCAATATGCTCCAGGATCTACCATCTTGAAAGGTATATACTCCTTTTCTTCACATTCTCCTCAAAAGACTTCCTCGTTTTCTATTCCCCTTTGATAACCAAGCATCTCTTGAAACAGGTGTCTATACACACTGGTTAAGCTTTCCTCCTATTCATACTATAACCATATTCTAACATAATTTTATCAGCACCCTGGACAGAACATACTCTTATCAATTTTACCAAGAACTCCAAAATCACCAAATACAGTAAACATTTATCTGTCTTCATCTTAGCCTCTCCAACTGCACATGACACTATCAGGGACTCTGTCTCTTTTATTAAATTGAGGTATAATTTACATATAATCAAATGTATAGATCTTAAATGCATAGTTCAAGGAACACTGACAAACACATTTACCTATATAATTAAAAAATCAAGACACAAAACTATTTCTACACTCTTTTGAAAGTTATCCTATATTCCTTTGTAGTTAATCCCCCACTTCCAGAAGCAACCACTGTATAGATTTCTGTCATTCTAAATCTGTTTTTCCTGTCTTTTAAATTTAAATAAAGCTTAAATGAAATAATTTAATAACTAATCTATCTTGTCTGACTTCTTTCACTTAATGTTTTTGAGATCTATCTCTATTGTTCTGTAAGTCATTCTTTTAAATTGCTAAGTGTATTCATTTTCCATTGCTGCATAATAAATTGCCACAAACATGGTGGCATAAGATAGTATACATTTATTTCCTCACAGTTTCCATTTTTCAGGATTATGATCATAGTTTCACTGGGTCTTCAGCCCAGGGTACCCAAAGTAATAATCTACTTGCCAGCTGGGCTAGATTGCTCTCTGAATGGGGATCCTCTTCCAAGCTGACCTGATTGTTGTTTGAATTTAGTTCCTTGTGGTTGTAGGATTGAAGTTCCCACTTTCTTCTTTCCTGTTCATCGAGAGAACTTCACAGTTACTTGTCATATGGTCTTCTCACAAGACCACTCACAAAATAGAAGCTTCTAAAATGGAATTTTTACTCTTCAGAAAGAGCATACCCTCACTTTTAAGAGCTGCCACCTAATTAAATAAGGGCCTTTTAGGATAATCATATTTTAATTAAATCAAAGTAAACTGATTTGGAATTCTAACTACAACTGCAAAAATATCCCCATGTATACTAAATAACAACCTAATTACAGGAGGGAAGGCCAGCGTATTCACAGATCTTGCCCATACTTGAGAGGAGAGGTTTATATAGGTCATGTATAATAGTGGGTGGGGATCTTAAAGATCATCTTATAATTCTGTCTACTATATTACATGTTCCATTGTTTATGATAATTTATTTATATGTTTTCCTGTTAGTGGATGTTTTAGTTTCATAAACATCTGAGTATGAGTTTTATGTGAATATATGATTTTATTTCTCTTGTATGAATATCTAGGAGTAGAATTGCTGGTATTATAGTGCAGCCATATATCTAACTTCTCAAGAGACTTCCTAGCTATTCTCCCAGGTATTTGAATCACAGTATTCTTTCTCTAAGAATATGTGAGCGCTCTGGATGTTCTATGTTTTGGCCAGGATTTGGTATTGCTAATCATAATTTTGTCTTTATCAAGAAAAAATCTAAAGGAACCCTCTAACTTTACTTGCTTTTAATTGACTTATAAACTACTAATTTTGGAGGTCACACAGCTGGGCAATACATTATTAGATCTCCACTGGCCTTTCTGAAGCTAACACCTTTGACATGTAGGTTATGATGACAATGGTTGCCTAGGTTACTATTGAAGGACCTGAGGCTGCTTTGGCTGAAAACACTAACTCTTCACTTGGGTCTGCAGATGTCTAATGGGTGACGAGACTTAAATGAAAATGCGTGGCATCTCTGTCTTCATATTGTGCCTGTCTCCTTTCCTGCCTTAATCTTTAGGTCAGATTCTATTCAGCACTTCATGTAGACATGTTGATCATTTGAGAAATGTTTTGTCCTAAACTACAACATAAGGTTAACTTGACCTAGACTTTTCTAATCTCTTCTCTACCCACCCCCCACTAGCCAATCCCTACCTCCCAGATCTGCTTCAAGGTTAACGATGCCTACCAGCTGCCTTGACCAGAAACATCAAGCCAGGAAAGGAGTGAAAAGAGGTGGCACCTAAGTTGCTGGAAGATCCTTGCCTATCCTCAGGAAATGCATAAATATTTCTTTCTTTTATTACTCTATCCCTTTCCCTCATTATTCATATCCTCTATCTGTAACTCATTAAACCCCTGGGGTATAGAAACTAACTTGTGAGCATGGACTCTCACTTCTCCATTCTTTGGTCACTGAATAAAGCCTTTTGTTCTCTCTAGCATTCATCTCTTAAACATTGACTTTTCTATGGAATGAGCTCAAAACCTGGATTTAGTAACAATTCTAATGAGTATGAAGTAATTTATTATTGTATTTTAATCTATTTCCCCTAATTATGAACGATTAAGCATCTTATGTACCTATTGCAAGTTCTTTGTCAAATGTATCAATATTGAATGTTTTCTTTCAGTCTATGGTTTGCTTATCTAGTTATCTAATGGTATCTTGAAAAACAGATCCTTTAGAGCTTGTTTGGAGGTTCTAGCAGGGAGGCGTAGCTAATCGTATACCCTTGACTCAAGATCAGTCCTCCTCTATTCAGGGAAGGTTGTCCTCTTAGAAAGAGCACATAGGTTTGGGAGGAGCACACATGGAGCAGTGAGGGAAGAAGGGGACATCCGCCTAGCCAGCCAGATCAGCCGAATCAACCCTAGTGATCAATGGGGTGACAGATGTCGCAGCCAGATCACCCTCACCTCAAAGGATTGTCATTGGAGATGGGATGACTTCTCCTGGGTTCTTGTATCCAGTGTCGAAGAATTTCATCACACGCCAGTCAGAGATAAAGGCATAGGTTTAATTTAAGAAAGGTGGGGAAACACATACATTGGCCATCTCAAGGGTGTGAGAGCCACAGTAGACCACGGCTGGGAGGGGCTCAAAGGGGCACAGAGAGAGGCATGAGGGTGGCTGTTCAGGGCAAAGAGAGACCTAGAGCGAGAGAGAGACTCCTCTCGGATCCTTACAGTCTTTTCTTATATGATCCTTGAAGAAAGGGGGTGGCCAGGCCCACAGAAGGAAGTGGGGGACCATGGGATGGTGGTATCTTTTCTTTGAAGTTCTAAGCTAGACAAAAGGTATTGAGATAGGACTCTCAGGGATCCCAGAGGCTTGGAGACTTGAAGACATGAAGTTGGGTGGCCAACGGGGTGTAACAACAGGTGTGACTTTTTGGAGTTTTGGCGAAGGTGAAGCTCTTTTTATTCCAGAGCTAATCACCTCAGGAATTTTAGATGTGCAACAAGTCCATTATTTGGTTCTTCGGGCAAGTCTTTGGCAAGCGCTGCAGAAGCTAAGTGTTTTAGATTTTTTAAAACTGTATTTTCCTTTTTTTCTCCCACTTTGTCTCCTTTCTGCCTAACATTTTATTTCTTCTATTCTACCTCATCAGGACAATGGCTCTACATCCAATAAAAAAAACCTGACCTCCCTCTGTCTCCTTTAGATCAGTCAGGACAAGACTTTCTCAGGCCCTGGATAGGCAAAGCTGATGCCCCTTGTCAGCTCAGAAGCAGTGATAGAAGACAGAATTTTGCCCTCCATCAACCCTTAAGATTAAGGGACCAAAGTCTTGGGGGTGGATGAGGTAGGATAGAAGAAATAAAATAGTAGGTAGAAAGGAGAAAAATTGGGAAGGAAAGGAAAATATAGTTTCAAATCTGGAAAATTCATAATCTCTAATTCCACCCTGTAAGATGTATTCTGTTTTAGGAAGAAGCCTCCATGAGTCCACACCATTAATCACAATGGTCCCTGTCCCTACCTGAGATTTCTGACATGCTTAGTAAACAAAGGATCCATGAAGAGGACAAAGGTCAGACACCAGCCAGTCACCAGCCATCAATGCCGGGGAACCTGAAGATTGAGAGGGAGGAAGTCCAGCCCTCCACTGTGGGACCCTCCACTCTCCCTCATGGGAGTTCTATAAAAGAACTGAAATAGTTGCAAAGACTCTTGCTTGGATGTTCTCTTGCACACACACTTGTTCTCCCCCTCTTGAGATGGCCCCCGTTCTCCCTTGAACTTGTATCCCTCACGTTCCTAAATAAAACCTCTGTCTTTTTCTCTGGAAAAAAAAAGAAAAGAAAAATAAATCCTTTTTACAATTAACTCAATTTATTGGTTTATTTTTTCTTTTAAGTGTAGTGCTTTTGGGTCCTGGCTAAAAATATTTGTCTAACTCAAAGTCATAAAGCTATACTCTTATGTTTTTTCCTATATTATTTAGAATTTTTTTTTTATGTTTTTATTGGTGCATTGTAGTCTCACTTCACAATGAGTATCAGTTTGGTGTTAACATACATGCACACAGCTCTTGGTGTCCCTCCCCCCC
>PVJS01041483.1:0-17946 GCA_004027185.1 Glis glis
CTACACCCCCAGCCCTATTTTTTATTCTTTATTTTGAAACAGAGTCTAAGTTGTGGAGGGCCTCACTAAGTAGCTGAGGCTGGCCGCGAACCCGCGGATCCTCCAGTCTCAGCCTCCCAAGTACTGGGATTACAAGCGTGCGCTACCATGCCCGGCTTGGATTGTTCCATTTGATGACACTGTTTATTGAGTGTTGAAGAGTGGTCTCTGTAGAGGTGACAAACAAGGGAACAAACTATTTTGTGGGTTATGATAGTAATAATAACACTAATTATAAGTGCTTACTATGTGTGAGGCACTATTTTGAGAACTTTACATGAATTAACCCTTAAATCATCACTATGATCCCATGAAGAAAATAAATAAGTATCCCTATTTTATAGATGAAACACAGGCAAAGAGAGGTTAAATAACTTGCTCAAGGTCATACAGCAAATACCATGTTTTAGTCAGATCCAAGACACTTGATTATAAGAAGCATTCCAATTTCAGCAATGTTTAAATATAAAAATGGCTGATGAAAATTGTGGTATGTTTTTAATTGTAATTTGAATCCTGATTTTAGAGTTTTAAAATATGAAAAAATATTTGTCTTAGAATTGCTGAAGTATGGTTAAGTATAGAGCCAGGATTCAAATTTAGGTAGTCTGATTCTAGGGCTCATGCTCTTGAGGGAAGAAAGACTAGGAAAAAGTCTTTTTTTCTCTGTTAATACTTCTGAAAAGCTGTTATCATGAATATACTATCCTACTGTAGCTGTAGACAAGATTAAATTAAACTTTCTTAAAAACCTATCGCAAGAATAGAGCATGCACAAACCATCTTTTATCCTTTAAGAAGCATTTTTAAAAGTTTTGATAATTTGATTTTTCTTTCTTTTCAGTGTTTCACTCGAGGATTTGAGTACAAGAAACATCAAAGTGATCATACTTACGAAATAATGGTAATGAAGTTGCTGGGAATTTCCATTCATTTTTCATTTATTAGACTGAGCATTCATTTTATCTCCAAGTATCTTTTTCCTTTTTATTTTCTCCTGTTCTGAATTTGATCATCATTACCCAGTAAGTCTCTTAGGGTTTTAGTGAATCTACAAAAATGAGCTGGGCGTGGTGGTGCATGCCTGTAATCCCAGAACTTGGAAGGCCAGCCTGAGCTTTTTCCTGGAGGCCCTGGGAGAGAATCCACTTGTGGGCTTATTCAGGTTCTTGGCCGAATGTCACTACCTTGAATTTGTAGGAATGGTGCCACTGTTTCCTATTGGCTACTGGCCAGAACTTGTCGACTTCCAGAGCTTGCCTGCATTCCCTGGCTCCTGGCCCCCTTTTGCCATCTTCAAAGCTAGCAACTCTGGGAGTCCTTGAGGGTTGTTGATGAAAGCTGGGAACCTCTCTGACCTCCTGCCTTAATCTCTCCAAACAGAGTCTCTCTGGCTCTTTTGCCTTCCTCTTCTACTTTTAAGGGCTCATAGGATTACATTGGGCCCATCTGGATAAACCAGGATTATCTCCCTACTTTGCAGTATAAAATTAGTGTTTGATTGAATAATCAGGGGATAGGACTCTTGAGAGGAAGGTGGGGAAGAACATCTAGTATACTGCCTACTGCAGAATTCACAGTGTATTTATTTCGGTCTCTTAAAAGTTCAGAGTGAATCAACATCTGAGTCTGATCATTTGTGGGGTCCTGTTAAAATTTGTTTCTGTACTTGAGAATCTGACTGAGAGTCAGATTCTAGACTATAATGAATTAATCAAAGAAAAACAGTAAGTTCTTGGGAGCCAACTGGCTAGCCTTCCTCTACCTCTTTCAAAACACCTTCAGTCTTTTAAATAATGTATTCATAAGACATGGAATATACATTTTTTTCCCCTGTTTTGTGAATTGCAAAATGAAGGGTTGGGAGAGTAAGACCAAAGTAGCTGTGGCTTTGAGTTCATCTCACCAGTTATCAGATGATTTTCAGAAATCTTATTTATTCCCAAATTCACACAGGAATGCCTAGAGGAAAGCTGGGCATGGCTTATAATCCCAGTACTTGGGAGGCTGAGACAGGAGAATCACATGTTTGTGGCCAGCCTCAGCAATTTAGTGAGGCCCTGTTTCAAAATAAAAAATAAAATAGGGCTGGGGGGCGGGTTGTAGCTCAGAGGTAGAATGCCCCTGGGTTCAATTCCCAGTACCCCCAGGGGGAAAAAAAGAATGCCTAGAGGCAGTATACAAATTTTTTTTCTCATGTTTTTTGTTTTGTTTTGTTTTGTTTTGTTTTGTTTTGTTTTTGTGTGTGTGTGTGGTACTGGGGATTGAATCCAGGCTCTCAGGTATGCTACCACTGAGCAGCAGCCCCAGTCCCCAGATTTACTCATTTAAAATGCTGAAGTAATTCCTCAAGGGGTAGTTCAGTATAGGTTGGGTACGTTGATAGTCATGCTTATCCACTGTAGGAGCGCTGACCATGAGCTTTCTTTAGCTGTTCTGGGCACCATGTCTCCTGTCTGATGTTGAGAACACCGTGCTTCACTCCAAGTCCACTTAATCCTGATTACATCATCCTTTCTCACACGTTCAGCACCCGTACAAACAGACTTCAGAGTGCAGGACTTTGGGGCGATTTTGAGGGTTACTAATACTTTTCCTTTTTTCGGCCAATCTTATTTATTCTAGTGAATCTTTCCTTCTATAGGAATGATGACCAAATTTTGGCTTTCTACACGTGAAGCTGCTAAAAACTTGTTTTTTTTTTTTTTATATGAAGCCCCAAATAACTTTAAATGGTTTTCAGTGCTTTGTCATCTCACAGTGCTGTATTTTGGGGAGTTACTCATGCTGTAGTGGGTGGTGCATTAATCAAGATTTTTGAGTTCTATACTTATTTTTGTCTTATAATTCTTAGAACCTTGAACAAATAAAGGCAGATGTTTCTACCACACCCTTTATATCAGTGATTCTTAAACTGTAGTGCATTAGAATCACTTGGGAACTTCCTAGAAATATAGATGTCTAGGTCCTCCTGTGAGGGATTCTGGTTTGCTAGGTCCAAGGTTGGGTCCAAGAGTTGATTAATAGTGATTCAACTTAAAGAAAAACTGCCATCTTCCTTTTTTCCTCCCTTCAAGTGTAGAAAGTTTTTATTGCTATCTCACAGTGATAATTAATATTCCAAAATACGTTTTTGAAATTACAGACTCTTCAACTAATGTGTGAGTTGTCATATTTGCATATCTTTATGGTATTTGCCAGATTGAGAATGATTAGAATGAATTTAACATAGACATGGACTCTGAAATTTCTCTCTTGAAGCTCATAATACCTTGCGTGCTGGGCATATTCATAGTATGTGCTTAGATCAAAATGTGTTGCTTAACTGGGCATGGTGGCACATGCTTATAATCCCATTACTTGGGAGGCCGAGACAGGAGGATCACAGGTTCATGGCCAGCCTCAGCAACTTGTGAGGCTCTCCGCAACTTAGTGAGACCCTGTTTCAAAATAAAGAATAAAATAGGGCTGGGGGTGTAGCTCGGAGGTAGAATGCCCATGGGTTCAATCCCCAGTACCACACACACACACACACACACACACACACACACACTTGTGCTTGAACAAAGGAAAAAAAATTTTTTTTTTTTGCGCAGTAGTGGGGATGGAACCCAGGGGCATTCTACCCTGAGATACACCTCCTGCCCTATTTTTATTTATTTTTTTATGTTTTAAACAGGGTCTCACTAAGTTGCAGAGGGGCCTCAGTAAGTTGCTGAGGCTGGCCACGAACCTGTGATTCTCTTGTCTCAGCCTCCCAAATACTGGAATTAAAAGCATGCACCATCTTGACTGGCTCAAATGAAATTTTAATAGAGTACAAAGGATCCTAATTTCTTTGGTATGATTGATGTTTCTGAAACATATAAATTAAAAATATTATACTGAAAAAATCCAGTTGGAATAGATCAAATGCTGTATTATTAAGGATAATAATTATCCTTAGATTTTCAAAAATTTTAACTGATACACAAAAACATTAAATTTGTGTATATTAATGGGGTACTATGTAATGTTTGATACATGTATACATTGCATAATGTTCAAATTTGGTTAACCATTTTTTTGTGTGTGTGTGTGGTACTTTGATGGAACCCAGGGGCATTCTACCTCCAAGCTACACCACCAGCCCTATTTTATTTTTATTTTGAAACAGGGTCTTATTAAGTTGATGAGAGTCTCACTACTTACTGAGGCTATTCTTGAACCTGCGATCCTCCTGTCTCAGCCTCCCAAGTACTGGGATTGCAAGTGTATACCACCACGCCAGGCTGGTTAACCCTATTTATCTCCTCAAACATTTAGCAATTCTTAGTGGTGAAAACCTTCAAAATCTTTTCTTCATGAAAACTTTCAAAATCCTTTCTTCTAGACTTTTGAAATGTACAGTTCATAATTGTTATCTAGTCACCAAATTGTTTAATAGTACCCCAGAGGTTCTTGCTCCCATCTAACTGTAACTTGGTACCTACTGATCACTTTACCCATCCCTACCCCCAATTATAACACTTTTAGTTCAAATACAGGACTACTAATTTTTTATTATTTCCTAGATCTTATATGTATATTTTTATTCCAAGCCAAGAATCCCACTTTTTAACTGAGTGTGGTAGCACACACCTGTAATCCCAGTACTTGGAAAGCTGAGGCAGGAGGATCGCAGGTTCAAGGACAGCCTCAGCAACTTAGTGAAACTCTCAGCAACTTAGCAAGACCCTGTTTCAAAAACAAAAACAAAAGTCTTACTTTCCAGTGATGCCAACATAATTATTTATTTGATTTACCCCATAATACATGCACATATAGTAATCTCAGAATAACTATATTAATGCTACAGAAAATAGCTAATAATTTTTTAGGTAGGTTTTGTTTTTTTTAGGTATTAGGGATTGAACCCAGGGGCATTCTGCCTCTGAGCTACACTCCCAGCCCTAATTGTGTGTGTGTGTGTGTGTGTGTGTGTGTGTGTGTGTGTGTGTGTTACTGGGGATTGAAGCTGGGCGCATTCCATCTCCGAGCTACACCCCCAGCCCTATTTTATTTTTATTTTGAAACAGGGTCTTGCTAGGTTAATGAGAGTCTCACTACTTGCTGAGGCTGTCCTCAAACCTGCAGTCCTCCTGTCTCAGCCTCCCAAATACTGGGATTACAGGCATGTGCCACCACTCCTGGTTCACGCTCTCTCTCTCTCTCTCTTTCTCTGTCTCTCTGTCTCTCTCTCTCTCTGTCTCTGTGTGTGTGTATGTGTGTGTGTGTGTGTGTGTGTGTGTGTGTGTGTGTGATACTGGGGATTGAACCCAGAGGCATTCTACCTTTGAACTACACCCCCAGTTCTTTTTATTTTGTATTTTGAAACAGGGTCTTACTAAGTTGCTGAGAGTCTTACTAAGTTGCTGAGGCTGGCCTGGAACCTGTGATCTTCCTTTCTCAGCCTTCCAAGTACTGGAATTATAGGCGTGCACCACCACACCTGGCTACCCCTTTTTTTTTAGAAAATGTCAATTCCCAGCACCCCTCCCAAATAAATAATAAAAAGAGAATTGTGGTGTACTCTTCTGTTTAAACAAATATATGCACATATTTGTGTTTCTCACTTTTTTAGCTAAATGGGAGCATACTATAATATATATCTGTACCTTGTGCTCTCTGAGAAATAGGTTTCTGTATGTGTTACACAGCAGTCATGAGCGATCATATTTATTGAAGACCTTTGTAGCTAATGGTGAAAATAGGGGTGGGAGAGGTGGACAACTAATAAGAAAGCACTTTGGAACTAGAAACTGTGGTACACATCTGTAATTCCAGTACTTATGAGGCTGAGGCAGGAGGATTGCAGGTTTGAGGAGGCAGGAGGATTGTAGGTTCGAGGCCAGCGCAGTAACTTAGGGAGACCCTGTTCCAAAATAAAATACAGTAGGCTGGGGGTATAACTCAGAGGAAGAATACCCCTGGGTTCAATTCCCAGCAATACACACACACACACACACACACACACACACGCATACACGGTGTTTAAGGTTCTCTCAATAACGTGAGAGTGGCACCCATTTAACTATAGTACTACAGTTGGGATTCCTGAGTTCCATCTTTTTCTCTGTTCTTAGTCAAAACTTTTTCTCCTTAGACTTCAGACTTTCCAGTTCTTGACCCCAGCTGGACTGCTCAAGAAGAAATGGCCCTTTTAGAAGCTGTGATGGATTGTGGCTTTGGAAACTGGTAAGATCTTGGTATGAAGAGTGGTCCTAGCTGGGCGTGGTGGTGCACACTTGTAATCCCAGTACTTGGGAGGCTGAGACAGGAGGATCACAGGTTCATGGCCAGCCTCAGCTACTTAGTGAGGCCCTCCGCAACTTAGTGAGACCCTGTTTCAAAATGAAGAATAAAAAGTAGGGCATAGCTTGGAGGTAGAATGCCCCTGGGTTCAATCCCCAGTGCCACAAAAAAAAAAAAAAAAAAAGAGTGGTCCTATCCTGATGGGCTCAGAGAAGAAGTCACTGTTGAAGGGTGAAGGGAGGATCCTCACAAAGGGGAAAACTGTGCTGCTCTGTTGACCCAGTACTCAGAGACAAGTTCTCTTCCCCTTTGCACATTATTTTCCAGGCCTGAAATGCTCCACAGGAATATGGGATGTTTAGTGGTCCATGATTGAGCAGCTCTAAAAGGTTACTTTGGATGTATGAACACTGGGAAGGTTGGTTGTTCCTTTGTGATAGTGGAGAAGTTTTAGGTTTATTGGTTATGCTCCCTTCTGATTTTATGCAGTTTTCTTGACCATAGATGCCCTAGTCACTTAAATGAGTCAGACTTATGGGAGGTGGTCATAGCTTACCTGAGATTCAAGATTCACAGACTTTCTAATAGCATTCTTGGTTTTGTTTTGTTTTTTTTTCTTTGGTAGTGGGGCTTGAACACAGGGGCATTCTGCCTCTGAGCAACACCTCTAGCCCTATTTTATTTTTTATTTTGAAACAGGGTCTTGCTAAGTTGCTGAGGCTGACCTTGAACCTGTGATCCTCCTGTCTTTGCCTCCCAAGCACTGGGATTATAGGTGTGCTCCATGGCATCTGGTTGCATTCTGTTTTTAGCTTTCACACTGCTCTAGTCCAAACGTGCAGAGTTGAATGGTATTCATTGTTGTTGCCTTAGGAGGCAGTACCACTTAACAATGCCACCACTTTCATTTTTTTACCTTTTGGGATGGTTTGTTTTGCGAATTGAATAGCAGAGGCATTATTAAATATATTTTGTTCATGAAGATTCCAAAGCTTAGGGAATTAAAATTATTTCTCATGACCACATGATTTATTAGTGCATGACTCTTAACTGGATCCTCACTTTTCTGACTTACTAGTATATATAATTTTTCCTGGTATTCATCAGGATATACTGTGCTGCTTTCCTATGTGCAGGGTCCTGAAGAAGGAGACCTGAGTTCAGTTCACATTTTGCTTGTGTTTATTCATTCAGCATTTATTCAGTGTCATAGAATATTGTGTACTATGGAAAATACCAAGGAAAGTAAAAAAGTGATCACTTGTGAGGAGCTTACTAGTCATCTTTGGCCTAGGTTTTTGGTTTTGTTTTTTTTCTGCCATTCTAACTCTCTGAAATGGGCTAATTCTCCCTGTCCTCCTTCCCTCTTTGCAAAGACCACAAAAAGACAATTGTTTCTGTAGGGCTGAGGGTGAAGCTCAGTGGTAAAGTGCATGTGGGAGGCCCTGAGTTCCATCCCTGCACCACACACTCACGCAACAAAGACTGTTGCTCTTCTATCCACTATTGGAAAGTGCTAAGACCAGTGGTGAGGGCACTAGATATGGTTCTTGCCCTTAAGCAGCCTAGTAGGGGAATCAAAACAACATACAGATGATTGAAGTACACAAAACAGAGCACAGCGTTGCCCGTGGAGAAGGGCAAGTGAAGTGGCGTGGAAGAGTGAGCTTGAGGAAGGGGCTTGGAGAGAGCTCACCCATCTCTCCATTGCCTGGGCTAGGAGTTAGGGATCTTGCGTATGAATTTTGTCTTTGTCAGATAGGAGCTTTGTGTTCTTGAGCAAGTTTATTAATCTCTTTGGGCCTCATTTTTTTTTCTCCTGTGAAACTGAGGTGATAATGATATACTACAAGGTTAATACTAGGATTAATTTCAATTATCTTATGAATTTTCTAGCTTGATGCCTGTCCTATCAGAGAAGCTCTAGTGAACAAATGTTTGTCATTCTGAAGTGTCTTATAAACTACAAAACTTAGGCTGGGCGTGGTGGCACATGCTTGTAATCCCAGTACTTGGGAGGCAGAGACCGGAGGATCCGGGTTCATGGCCAGCCTCAGCTATTTAGTGAGGCCCTCCGCAACTTCGTGAGACCCGGTTTCAAAATAAAGTATAAAAAATAGGGCCAGGGGTATAGCTCAGAGGTAGAATGCCCCTGGGTTCAATCCCTGGTACCGCAAAGAAAATAAATAAATAAATAAAATAAATAAATAAACTACAAAACTTGCAACAATAAAACTATACTTATGTACATTTTCCATATTCCAAAGTGGCTTCTTATTATTTATAGCATCACTGGGTCCTAGTTCAGAGGGAAATTTATAGACTTTCTAGTTATCTTTCTTTTAGTGGAAAGGAAAGAACTTTTTAGCTATTGTTAGTATATCTTAGACTAGCAGGATTTGGGACATCAGATTACACTAATATTAGACTTACATTTGTCTCTTTTTGCTGATATCTCTATGATATCAGTTTGGAGGTATCAGATTATCTTTCTCTGGATATGCTTAAACTATGGAAAGAAAAAAACATGCTTATATGGTGTTATTTATAAATGAAAATACTACTCCCCTTTTTTCCCCACACTTTAGGCAGGATGTAGCCAATCAGATGTGCACCAAGACCAAGGAGGAGTGTGAGAAGCACTACATGAAGCATTTCATCAATAACCCTCTGTTTGCATCTACCCTGCTAAACCTGAAGCAAGCAGAAGAGGCAAAAACTGCTGACACAGCCATTCCATTTCACTGTAAGTGCCTCCCTAATTTGTTAAGAGATACATAGCTCATCCTTGGGCTCTGTTTCAGTGGCAGATAAACAGTGATTTGATGACTTGGGCAGATAAAGAACTTATGAAGATATGAGTTACAATGGCTGCTGTTGAGAATCAGGGCCATAATATGTCAAGGAGGGAACACGTTCCAGGGGTCAGAGTTGTACACTGGCTGGATACTTGAACACTTGAGGCCAATGTAGTCCTACCCACTCTGGGTCCCTTGACATATCAGTTAACTTTAATGCTTATTTTATTTACTTATGTATGTATGTTTTGCAGTACTGGGGATTGAACCCAAGGGCGTACTACCTCTGAGTTACACCCCCAGTCCCCATTTTTTTTATTCTTTATTTTGAAGCAGGGTCTCACTAAGTTGTGGAGAGCCTCACTAAGCAGCTGAGGCTGGCCGCGAACCCGGATCCTTCGGTCTCAGCCTCCCAAGTACTGGGATTACAAGCATGCGCCACCATGCCTGGCTAGAAATCAGGTTTCTATAATACTTGATTATCTTTGTCACTTTATAAAAACCATTTTATTTGTTGTCTCAGACACTGTTTTTCTCCAAAAAAAATTGTTTTTCAGAGTGTAAATAAGGACTATTTTTGTGTGACCTTTGTATGCCCATATTTTATTAACTAACCAAGAAAAACTCTTAATTCTTGCAGCTACAGATGACCCTCCACGACCTAGCTTTGACTCCTTGCTTTCTCGGGACATGGCAGGATACATGCCAGCCCGAGCAGATTTTATCGAGGTAGGAGAAACTTGTTCTTAGCATATGATAAGAAAAACTTGGTTGTGTTTTTGATGAGGCTTCTCTCTCTTACCCATAGGTTCCATATAACTAAAAAGAGATTTTTCAAAGCACTGTAATTTGTAGGGCCTTTAAGCAGCCCCATTCTCTGAGTTCCTTTTTTCGTTTGTAAACATTTTCACTTGGGGAACAGTAAAACTTCTTCAGACCAAGAACCTGCTTCTTAAGTTTCATCACTGCTGGCTCCTACTTCCTTTGTAGGAATGGAATGTTACAGTCTGGTTTGCATTCCATACCTAGGGGGCTTCAGGGTTGTACTTTATCAGGGTTTGGCAAACTTTTCCTGTTAAGGGCCAGACAGTAAATATTTTAAGTTTTGCAGGTCATAAAATCTGTTGCAACTAAACTTTTGAGTATGCCAGTACAACTTTATGTACAAAAATAGGTAGTGGGCTGGATACTAATTTGCTGACTCCATCACTGTATTCACCAGTATATAAAAAATGATAAATGTGTATGAAAACTATATATCCCTCATTCTGTCATGGAGTTGAAAATTCATGTGAGTGTAGTCCCAAGTGTCTTGATTTATCGTCAGATCTACAATTATAGTGCTTTGAAGTTATAGAGATAACTTGAAAGTTCAACAAACTACAAACAATTTTGATACCCAGATCAGCATTTTGTTCCTGGCAGATATTGTAGAACTACCTCATAGACACCTTCCCATGATCTGTACTTACTGAATAGAATATTGTACTATATAAGCAATACTATTGATTAAATAGATCCTTTAAAAGGTAATAAAAGATAAATTAATTATGTAGACAATTTTCTTACCCGAATACTTAAAGGCCTATTCAAAGTTAGATTTTACTGAATGAACATACAATTTAAAATTTTTAGAACAATTACAATTTAAAATTTTTAGATTTGGTTCATTCCTAAATTCATAACTATTCTAATTTTTTGCTTTCACTACAGCCTTGAAAGCCTCACAGATTTTTCTCATGATTTCCCATTACTTGTGGTAGTTTTCTGACTTTTTACTCCATTTAGCATTCTTTTAACAAATAATGGCTTATGTGTTTTCTTTTTACTTCTAAAGCATGGCTGTTGAAAAGACATTATTCAAAGCTGATGAATTTGGGGTGGGGATTTTTTTTTCCCCTAACAGGAGTTTGACAATTATGCAGAATGGGACTTGAGAGACATTGATTTTGTTGAAGATGACTCGGACATTTTACATGGTAACATTTTATTTTATCAAATGTTCATTGAGAACAGATATGGGATAACACCATTTTAGATTGTAGGAATATAAGGATGAATGAAACATGGAATTCAAAACATTTGGGTGGGGGCTGGGATGTGGTTGAGTGGTTGAGTGCTTGCCTAGCATGCATGAGTCCCTGGGTTTCATTCCCAGCACTACCACAAAAACCCACATACTAGTCTTGCATGCATCAGTCTTTGGATTTTTGTCCCTAGAACCATCACAAACACCCACATACCAACCTAGTGGTTGAGTTGCTGAATTTACCTTGTTGTTGGGTTTTGACCACATCAAATAAGATTTGTGATGATGAGAATATTGACCACACAATAGGAGTTGGGATTATCCCATCTCTTAGATTGTGTGATCTTTCTTTTGAGTGAGGTAAGCCTACCCTAAGGTTATTGGTTAAGTGGCCCTCACTTGCCTTGTCAGAGGAAGGGAAGCAGGCATGGTGGTGCGCACCTGTAATCCCAGTACTTGGGAGGCTGAAACAGGAGGAGCACGGGTTTGAGAACAGCCTCAGCAAGTAGTGAAGCTCTCATCAAACTAGTGAGACCCTGTTTCAAAATAAAAATAAAATAAGGCTAGGGGTGTAGCTTGGGGATTGGGTTCAATTCTCAGTACCACAAAAAAATAAAAAATAAAAAAAGTGGATAGTTAATAGCTGGGTGTGGTGGCACATGCTGGTGCACTCCTGTCATCCCAGTTCTTGGGAGGCTGAGACAGGAGGATTGCAGGTTCGAGGACAGCCTCAGCAAGTAGTGAGACACTCACCAACCTAGCAAGACCTTGTTTCAACGCAAAAAATAAAAAGGGCAGGGGTGTAGCTCAGAGATATAATGCCCCTAGGTTCAGTCCCCAGTAAAAAAAATGTGGATAGTTAAGGCTGGGGATATAGCTCAGCAGTAGATCATGTGCCCAGTATGCATGAGGCCCTGGGTTCAGTTCCTGACACTATTGGAGAAAAAAAAATGAATATACTTTCATTGAGTCCCTTCCCCGCCCCTTTACATCTTCAGTGAACTATGTACTTAAAATAATCCCTAGTCTTGTATTTCATTTGGTTCAGAATTGAATGTGATGCAGTAAATCAACAATGCTCTATTGGAGTCTGTATTACTCAAACACCATTTTCAGTACTTCTCTTAAATGTACATCCCAGGCCAGAAAGGCAAGTAGAATACTTGTTGGATTATAAATCAACCAGTTATCATATTGTGTTAACTGGTACTCTGTCATTAGAAGGGGAACTTGATTCCGCTCTCTGTAGAAGAGCTACTTGGGTATATGTTACAGCAGACCTGAGGCCAAGAAAGAGTTGTTATAAAAACTTTACGTTGAGAATTTCTTCTCTACACATTTTTCGAGCAAATTTTTTCCCCAACATTTTATTCCTCCTCTTTTCTCCCACACAACTTTAAGGAAAGTCAAAGTGACGCAGATTGAACTAAAAGAGGAAAGCTTGAAAGCAAACTACTTTAGTATTCACTAGATCCATTGTATTTGTTCAGTCTTCCATGTCAGTCTTTCAACGCCAGTGACTCATGCTGTCTTTTCTCACCTCTTGTGTTGTTCCCTCTAAGGTGGTATGCATATTGCCATTCATTATTTCTCTACATACACACCGGATTTAATTAAAACAATATCATTTCCTGGCTTGTATCATTCTTACCAGAACACCAGGCTACCAAATGAAAAATGGGCAGCTTCATAAATATTGTCCTTTTAGATACTGGTAAGAATATCTAAAAGTCAAAATCTCTAAGAATAACGGCTCAGCTGTATAAGGGACTTGCTGAATCACTTTAGGTTCTAATCCAAAGTCTTCGTTCTTATGTCTCAACATTATAAAGGAAACTGTAGAAATGGTTAGTAATTTTGCTTTTCATTGTAGACGCAGGATTTGTAATTTCTTCTGGGGCATTTGTGATTCTTTCTATAATTAAATGGGGACAAAAGGAACAGTTGGAAAGAAGCAGTTTCTACAACCTTGTAAATCACTGATTTTCATTTGAACTAGAACTGAAGCAGCAGTTATTAGTCCTTATACATAAATAACTAACACAATATAAATAATAATGTTAGGTGGGTATGGTGGCACACACCTGCAATCCCAGGACTTGGGAGACTGAGACAGGAGGATGGCAGGTTTGAGGACAGCCTCAGCAATTTAGCAAGGCTCTCAGCAACTTAGTGAAACCTTGTTTCAAGATAAATAAAAACCAGGGGTATAGCTTGGAGGTAGAATGCTCCTGGGTTCAATCCCCAGTACCACACACACACAAAAATTTAAAGACATTTAGCAGCACTGGAGGGAGATGCCTTGCTGGCAGTGCCATGGAAATTCTTTATTTATGGCTATGAGCTGTTAATGTAGCTCTTGGGATGTAACCCATGTCTGGGGCGTGTTGCCCCTGAGCAGTCTCTCCCAGAACACCCTGTGAAGGGGACTAGGAGCCCAAGGAGACTCAGGAAGCTGAGAAGGAGCTTTCAAGCATGCCTGGCAGAGAGAGGGGCACAGATTTGGTGGAAATCAGGGCACTGATTCAACGTCAGGCTTGCTTTTGAGTTACTGTGTAATCTGGGTCAAGTCCTCGGAGTCTTGCTGTTTCTTTGTGTCTCTTGCCCTTAAAGAAGGGATGACACTGATTAGTCAGAGTGTACATGTCTCCAATGAAAGATGGTGCACGATTCAGATTGGTGTTATTACCATTCCATTATACAATTATATTCTTAATATTACTGAGCATTAACATTCCTTTTATGTTCCCTCCCTTTTAACTACTGAAAGGAAGCAGACTATTTGACTGGTTTTTGTATTCAGAATCCATATTGGCTGATGCCACCAAGCCTTGTTCCTTACCCAAAGATATTTGCTTTGATTAATGGAGTTTGTCTAATAAAATTGGCTTGCATGGTCCATTATAGAGGCCTGGGACACAATGGAGGGACAGTTAATTGTCTTTCAACTCTACCTGGAGGGCCTTCAGAATGGGACCAGAATGGGTACTGCAAGTGAACCAGTCAGTGTCTGAGGAAAAAATGAGGGTGCTCTAGAATCCCGCTATGGTGTCTTCCCCTCTTTTTTTGACATAAGCAGGAATAATTAATTAAGAAATAGAGAGGCAGGAGACTCCTAACTTGGAACTCTCCTGTCTTGCGATGTTGTGAGATCACAGTGCAGATGCTGAGGTCATTCCCTCTTGCTGACGATTCTTTCCCCATCTCCTTTATTTGTGAATATCTCTCCTAAATTTGTGGCCTGCTCTTTCCTTGAGTTTCTCACAGTCCTAAAATTTTGGGTCCATCATCCTTCTAGTCATTGTCCCATAACCCAGGAAAACTTAGAGGTGTTTTGAATTGCTCTTATGCATTGGGTCTGTGTTTTCAGCACTTCTCAGGCTTGCACATTAGTACAGTTTGCACTCGCTCTATTTGAGAAGCTAATTTTAGCAAGGTTTCTTTACCAGACATGGAGCCCTTTCCACTTTTCAGATTGCATTTCTTTGGCCTGTGTCCTCAGCCTTTTTTTTTTTTTTTTTTTTTTGCGGTACCGGGGATTGAACGCAGGGGCGTTCTACCTCCGCGCTACACCCCCGGACCTATTTTTTATACTTTATTTTGAAACCGGGTCTCACGAAGTTGCGAAGGGCCTCACTAAGGAGAGAGAGAGAGCGAGAGAGCTGAGGCTGGCCGCGAACCCGGATCCTCCGGTCTCCGCCTCCAAAGTGCTGGATTACAAGCGTGCGCCACGCCCGGCTCCTCAGCCTTTAAATTCTCTTAGTAGATGAAGAGGTCCAGCTCCACCTCCGTGTGCATTTACCTGTTGGCACTGACCTTCATTTTATGGCGGTGTGTCTGCTTTATGCATATGATATTTTAGACATCAGTTCTATTATAATAGCTAATACAGGGAGCACTTACTGTTTGCCAGGTGGCATTTTAAACCCTTCACACAAATAAAATCATTTAATCCTCACAAAACGCTATGACTTGAGCCAGGTGTGGTGGCATATACCTGTAGTCCCAGCTACTCGAAGGCTGAGTTAGGAGGATAGCAAGTTCAAGGCCAGCATGGGCAACTTAGCGAGATCCTATCTCAAACATTTTTTTTTTTTTTTTTGCGGTACCGGGGATTGAACGCAGGGGCGTTCTACCTCCGCGCCACGCCCCCGGCCCTATTTTTTCTATGCTTTATTTTTGAAACCGGGTCTCACGAAGTTGCGGAGGGCCTCGCTAGGGAGAGAGAGAGAGAGAGAGAGAGAGGAGAGAGGAGAGAGAGAGAGAGATTGATCGCACGCGCATGCGTGCTGAGGCTGGCCGCGAACCCGGATCCTCCGGTCTCCACCTCCCAAAGTACTGGGATTACAAGCGTGCGCCACCACGCCCGGCTTCAAACATTTTTAAAAGGCTGGGGATGCAGCTCTGTGGTAGAGCGCTTGCTAGCATGCGTGAGGCCCTGGGTTCAATTTCTAGTACTGCAAAAACAAAAACCCTAAGAGTTAAATGTTATAATTATTCCCATTTTGTAGATAAGGAAATTGAAACATGGCAAGGTCAAGTAATTTGTCTGAGATGATAACAGCCAGAGCTGTTAACATGGCTCTGATGATAACAGCAGAGCCATCCCCAGAGTCTGTTCTTAATACTGTATAATAGTTACTGTCTTTACATCCTTTTTTCTTTTTTTATTGTGGTACTGGGGATTCAATCCAGGGGCATTATACCTCTGAGCTACACCTACAGCCCTATTTTACTTTTTTATTTTGAAACAGGGTCTCACTGAGTTGCTGAGGCTGGCCATGAACCAGTGATCCTCCTGTCTCAGCCTCTCAAGTACTGGGATTACAGCTGCGTGCTGTCACACCCGGCTACATCCTTGAATTTTGGGTGCTTCTTTTTCATGAGGTTTCTTATTTGCTATCTTCTATAGCTTCACCACATTCTTGAAAAGTAGGAATAGATATTTTCCCATCTTATATTCAGAGGAATGTTCAAAAAAGTTAAGTAATTTGCCCGAGAATTCCTAGTTGCTGACTTTACCCGTTAGGTTACATAGTCTTGTTCCCATCGCAGAATTATTTGTGTGCATCTTAGCTAAGCTTGGTGTGTGCATGTGTTGGGGGTGATGACTTTTCTTTAAAAGCTTTGCTTCTGGGAAATACCTGAGTCGTGGGTTTGTGCTTGTGTGGTTGCAGTAAGGATTTTGATTGGCCTACCTGTGGTTGATTTTCTTGCCAAGCAAGCAGTAAGTGCCTTCTGGTAAGAAAACAGAAACATGTTGCCAGCTATTTTGAACAATGTTAGAAATATATTGCAGTGGGAAGGAGCTGCCTCTGTCTTCTGCCCACTTCAAATATTTTAAGGCCAGCCTTTGGGAAACTTTCAGTCCCCAGTGTAACCACAGGGAGACTGTTCTTCCCCCACAGCTGATATTTCAGAGGCCTTGTATCAGTGGATAGGTGATGGGTAGTTTTGGTTTGTTTGTGTTTAGTGATCTTTGGTTCTTTGTTTGCCAGCTTGTACTGGAGCTTCCAGTCTCTTTAAGTAGAATGTGAACTAGTAATTCTCATTCTTGCAGTCTGCCTTCTGCACTGTGGCCCTCCCTGAGTTATTCATGTAGTTAAGATCTTGTAATCAGTTGTTGCTATCTGAGTGTGCTTTATAAAGAAAAGAAATAGTTTCAAATACAGTCCCCCCCCACCCCTGGAGAATTCTAGTACTGCTCTCATTTGCTTCTGTGTTTTTTTCCTTCTTTTCGTTCTTGAGATTCAGTTGTACCAGTTTATTTATGTATTTATTTATTTTTATTTATTTATTTATTTTTTGCGGTACCGGGGATTGAACCCAGGGGCAGTCTACCTCCGAGCTACACCGCCAGCCCTATTTTTTATTCTTTATTTTGAAACAGGGTCTCACAAAGTTGCCGAGGGCCTCACTAAGTAGTTGAGGCTGGCCGCGAACCCGGATCCTCCAGTCTCAGCCTCTCTATTACTGGGATTACAAGCGTGCATCACCACGCCCGGCTACCAGTTTAAACTATTGTAATGATCAAGCAGTAGAACCAAATATTGACAGTACTTATAGACTTTTTTTAAATACAGTATCTTTAAGTTTTTCTCTTTTTTTAATTAAAGCATTCCCACACAAATCTCAGGAAACAACATGGTAAAGTTAGTGTCATTCCACTGGATCTTCAAAACATTCTTTTCTATTGACTTTATTTTATTGGGTAGATAAGCGAGATAAGTCATATAAAAAGCCTACAACATGAGAAGTCCTCAGTATTTTAGCTAATACTGTTATGTTTCTTTCCCCATTTTGCCATGAACTGTTGGCTTTCTAATTCTTCCTTTCTCATAAGAGATAAAGTCCTTTATAAAACTTATATTTGAGCTGGGCGTGGTGGCGCACGTTTGTAATCCCAGTACTTGGGAGGCTGAGACAGGAGGATCGCAGGTTCGCAGCCAGCCTCAGCTGTTTACTGAGGCCCTCTGCAATTTAATGAGACCCTATTTCAAAATAAAGAATAAAAGATAGGGCCGGGCGTGGTGGTGCACACTTGTAATCCCAGTACTTTGGGAGGCGGAGACCGGAGGATCTGGGTTCGCGGCCAACCTCAGCTTGCTCTCTCTCTCCCTCCCTCTCTCTCTCTCTCTTTCCCTCTCTCTCTCTCTCTCTTTCCCTCTCTCTCTCTCTCCCCTTAGTGAGGCCCTCCGCAACGTCGTGAGACCTGGTTTCAAAATAAAGTATAAAGCCGGCGTGGTGGCGCACGCTTGTAATCCCAGTACTTTGGGAGGCGGAGACCAGAGGATCCGGGTTTGCGGC